>CM073777.1:12131964-12146964 GCA_037158775.1 Hetaerina titia | reverse complement strand
GCCAATTTGGGGTTCACATTCAATATATTCCACAAGTGTTTTGGATCCTAGGGAAAAATTTGTTAAAAAGTGTGAGATGAAGTCCAGAGAAAATCCACCAGATTCGTGAAAATTTGTCACGATAAGAAGACGAGTGTGACTCGCCTTTAAAGGGAATCAGGCTGGAGGCCACTTGTGATGCGAAGAGTACAAGCGAGACTTTTACAAAGGTTCAGAACAAAAGAGTTCAATTAATACACTAAAGGAATTCTATGGCCTCACACAATTTTGGAGGATCTGACCACAAAGATAAGATAAGGGAGACAGAATCCCTTATACAGATAGTTTCACAAATACTCATTCTTTCCCCGTAAAATCAGCAATCGTAAAAATAAGAAACCAAAGTCACCATAGAAATTTTAAAGATATTGTGTCAGGACAAGATTAAACGTTGTGTAGACATAAGATATATTTATAGGTGTATGCTTGTGTTGGTTTATAGTATATTTAGCCACTAGGTGATAACCTTTAATGCTCAGTGATTATTATACTATTGAACTTTCTAAAATATTGTTCTGTACGTGGTGTGGACGGTGTGAGAAGTTGTATTGCAAACGTGAATGATGCAATAACGGTTCGTGAATTTGAAGTTGATGAGTGCGTGAGTATTAACAAAGTGCGGAGATGGACGGTGCGTTGTATATGGTGTGCATCTAGCCCATGTGTCATGGCAAATGTGCGGTTGGTAATCTTTAAGTGTCGTTGTATATCAGAGCATTTTGTCTCATATCTGTTCATGTGTATCCATGTATGTGCATTATACGAGTGCCGTTGACCAGACTTGACCGGTGCCACCAGAAAAATTGCCTAGTTGCACCAAAATTTGTATATTAATAATAATAATTCATCAGCATGCTTATGTAGATCGGCATGAATTTGTGGGTTTTGCATGTAGTTTTATTCTTAATTACTGGTGGTACCTAACACCCCACGCCACAAGCCCTTGCGGCGGCTTGCGCGGGACACCATTTGGATGTAGATGAATAGACGAACTGGAGATGAAGAAGAGTGAAAAAATGTGAGGATCAGAGAGCAAATTCGCCGCTCCGAAATAAAAACCACATTCACCCTTGATCATTTATTTCTTCTTCGATTGGCCAGGTACCCGATGCCCCTCATCCCCGTCACGGTCCACTCGCTATCGTACAACTGCAATCACCAATGGGGAGCAGGGGCCCTTCGTTCGCCCCAGCAAAGGACAGTCCAGTCCGCTGAGCCGGGAAGGCCTCGTCCGGAGAGCGGCGGAATGGATTCCCGAAGAAGTAATTTCAATTAAGAGCGCTCATCCAAGAGCGGACCCGCGGAGGGCGCCGAGTGGTCAAAAGCAGCCATTGGGCGGGAAGCAATCAGGTAGTGAAGACTACTGAGATGACCACCACCTCATCTCTTGGGAACAGGATTGCCAGCTTACGCGGATTCGACGTGAGACTCACGGAATTCGGGAGATTAATAGTCGATATTCGCCCCACACCAGGTTTGAAACATGTTCATACCTACTTATGGTTTCTCGCTCTTAAATATTACCGGTACACTGGATTGTCCAAGCCAAAATGATTGTCCGACCTCCCCGTTTGACCTGTCTTTCCTGCTTAGATCTAGCTCATGAAAATATATGCACAATAAGTTATCGTTCGTCAATTCCAAGTCTTTTTTCTCGGAGTCGATGAATTATCACAAAGGAGATTATTTGGATCACCGCACGATGCTTTCATTTATTCAATATTCCCACTTGGATTGAACTTTCGCTCATGCTCGGAAATACGACAGCATTACGTCCATCTATGTATTATTGTTGATTTGAATTGTTTTCATACAAAAAGGCATCATTAGATTTAAGCATTGGAATCAGGGTCAATGCCACATCTGGAAATACCACTTCTTTTCATCATCATAATGATTTGGTTCCAGCAAGTCGCGCCAAATACAACCCATTTAACATTTGCGAAGTTTATCCTAAATATTTGGGATTGAAGGTATAATGTATTGGGGAATCGGGTGAATATTCAATTTTGTCTGAGTAAATAAGTTCCATTACCCCTTTTTAAATTTTATTTCGTATTGGACGATACATTTATTGAAGACAGTTTCACGCGCCGGGTAGTATACGAAGGAAATTTAGTTTGGGACTTCAATACTTGCGTCCTTCTCGTCAAAGATTGCCAAATTTATCCAAAGCCAAATTCGAATAAAGGCATTGGAAATGTATTTGTAAAAAGGAGGAATTGCTGTCCAAAAAAAGGCTGCTTCGGTAAACCGCTGTCTACAAACTTTTGGAAATTATAGTACAAAACATTTATACTCATTCTGTGGATTCATATGGTGCTTATACATATTTATACAATAATGTACGTGGTGATTTGTAAGTACACACATACAAACATCGCGTGCATTAACTGAACACCCAATTTTAATAAATACCATGACATGACAGACGAATCCTTAATTGCCCGACTATATTCCAAACATTTTATTATTACAGGCATTGCACATAACTATGAAGCTGTATTGTTTATATTACATCTATAAATACCATAAACACTGTAATTAATCCTAAGGCCGGTTTGGTAGGTGAAGGTAGAGTTCACCCAGTACTAAACCCGACGGTGTGTGAAATTCAGAAATCAGGGTGGGGGGCCAGTTCCTTTCCCCGTGCCGGTAATGGTTTCCCAAGAAGATATCTGGTACCCGAAAAATCACAGAGCTTGGGTGGAGCTGCAGGTGCCCAGAGAGGCTTGCCCAGGAATCGAACCTGGGCCCTCCAGTTAGTAGTTCAACGCTCAATCCCTGAACTACCGCAAACCACTGATATTTATGATATTAAATTCAAAGTAGTACAATAATTATTTTGTCAATTAGTATGTTTTAATGCTAATTTTAAGGTTTTGCTATGCAATACTTCCGGGTTTCTTAGCATTACAATCTCATGTGTGGCCCTTTTTATGGTAACTCCACTACAGGTATCTTGAAGCAATTATAAATTATGTTGCAATTTTTTTTCCTAAAGTCCATCCAAACGGGGTCAAGGAGACTACCAGCCAGGGATGACCGTAATTTAGATTACCCAAGTTCGTTGGAAAAATTATTTAAAGAACAAATTTGTAGGAATACACGAATCGCTAAGGAGGCACTTTTTTAAGACCATCTCCCAAAATATCCAATCCAATGAATAGGTATCTCCCGCAATCAGTTGTTCAACAGAGGATGGCAATTAATTCGTCCCCACCGATCGCCTCTGGGGATGTGCCGAGCAACGCAGAGCGTTCGCCGCGGGAGCAGACGCGCCTCTCGGGGCTCGCGCACGCCCAAGTCAACCGCCGACGTTTGAAGGATTGGAATAAAGAGCGGCCCGCGCGAGACGACTGCGAGGTCGGCATGGGGCTCGACTTCCTACCCGCTGCATTACGACCTCCGGATCAATACGCCCCACAAAAAGCTTTCGCGACTAAATTAAGCGCATAATGCTCACTGGAGTGGCGGAGTGAAGCGATGCGGAGCAGGCAGGGATCCCCGGTCAACCGTGAACGGAAGGGGTGGAGCATTAAAGATCTCGAAAAGTTAAAATGATTTTCTACGGAAGGAATACACCGTAAGTGTTGTCGGCACATAGCTATGAATGACGTGACAGAGTGAAAGCAATGCGATGTGACATGAGACTCCTTGAAGAACTGTTTCTTGCATTACATAAAAAGGCCTTAGCTTAGTTTTCTGTTTACACAAATGAGAGTCTATCAAACCTATTTTTTATTTTTCAGTCAAAGCATTGTATTCATATTTTTCTTTTGCGATTGTGGTCCCAGGAATACCCAACCCATTAAAGAAAACTCAAAAATTTTGGAAAAAATGTATTGCTTTTTCAAAATAATCTTCTTTCAGCACTATACACGTTTCCCAGTGCTGATCAAGTTCCAGACCCTTTTTTGTAATGAGAACTGCCTTGCTCCTCTAAATAGCCATTAACAGCAGACATTACTTCTTTTCGGTTGGATATTCTTTGATTACCGAGCAATTTTTCAAGTGTGCGAGCACTTCCAGTCGAAAATCATCCAGTAACACTTGGTGGACTTTCTACACCGTTTCTGGAGTCCTTACCTCATTTATTTCTTTATTTGTCTTGGTCCGAAAACAGCACTTTTTGGCCTTTACATGGGACAACAATGACAACACAACAATAACCCCGTTTGTGAAAAAATCCCACCCGGGCGGGAATCGAACCCGCGACCCTTGGGTTGGCAGACGAGGACGTTACCCCGTCGCCACCGGGGAGGGCAAACCAATTCGTTTGACCAATGCGTTGCTCGTCTTGACAGCTCGCATGGTCTCAAACTCTGCTACCCAACATTTTACTGTAGTGAACGAAGAAACAGACACCCAGGCTTCAGTTCAGACTCCAGTTAGGCTTTTATTTTGGTAGCAAAGGCCTTTCATATAAAAATATTGTATCACATTACAGTCACCAATTTTCTCCATTTTCACAAATTCACTGAAGACGTCCACTATTGATGGCTGCCAAACAAATACTAACCAACGTGGCGCCTTTAAAATTACATCTATGCTTTATAGATTGCGTACATTCTAATTAAGTGATTTCTCATACAACTACCGTAATCTCTGGGTCAGGTCGGGTACTTATGGGATCACCCTCGTATTAGGTAATCTACTGGTTAAGGTAGATTTTGGATGGACACAATTACCAAATAAATACTTCCTAACAAAACACAATCCAACAACTTACTCCACATCAAGTCCTTCTTCATCACTGTGTACTTCCTTCCTCTCTTCATCATGCGCAACATCCCAATCCTATTCCTACCTTTTCCTATTTTGCCTAACATTCTCCCCTCTATTAAAGTTTTCAACATCTCATTGCCGATCAATACGCTCTTCATCCATTTCTCCCGTCTCCTTAGGATTTCTTCCAACAAACAACTCTCCTCTCCCACCATCCCAAGTATTTCCTCATTTGTTTTCCTTTCGGTCCATTTCACCTTCTCCATCCTTCTCCACACCCACATTTTATAAGCCTCCAATCTAGGTCTATCATCCTACGCTCCATGATAAAGTTTGTACGAGTCTTTTATTAACATCCTTGCTCAACGCCTCTGTCATCAACTCCCTCCTCTTTGCCTAGCGCCATTCTTCTCGTTACGTCCCTACTATTTGGACCTTTTTGGTCAAAAACACTTCCGAGATACGTAATCTGGTCAATAAGCTATAGATTTTGCCCTAATATTTTAATGGTTAGCTCAGCCTTTGTCTTTCGAAATAATCTCATGAGCTTTGTTTATTTATATTGTTCCTAATCCCATATCTATCGCACTGAATTCTCTATTAACTAAGCAATATATCCATACTAATTCGACCCACATACTTTGGGATTGGAAGAACGTATTATTACTGGTAAATAGGTGAGTGCTGGGGCAAGTGCTGGCTCTCGATATTGAGTTTATTCTGTAACTACTATTAATGAGCGGCTAGCACAGCCCCTCTTTTTCAATCTTGTTGACTAGAGCGTTGCCCCTTTCCAGAAACTAGGAGCGCTTTTGTGTTCCGACACCAATTCTATCGCGTTGAAATTAAAATACTTAAAATCCTTTTATGCTATATATTTCTACGATATAAGTACTTGGGAATGTATTTGTATTCATGGAAGTAAACCATTCAAGAGTAAGAGCTATAAAGGTTAAATTAACTGAGTTTCCTTTTGAGATTCAAAAATATACATTAATTATTACATTATTCCATAAGATTTCGTATGAGAAACCACCACGCCACGGCAAAAATAGGAAAATAGCTTAAATACAAAGCAAGCCAGAAGACACGTGGGATCAATGAACAACGATCCCGTTTCAACAAATACCAAAGTATAGCGGAATGTGTGGACTGCCCACTCTTTTGGAAGGTGGCATCAGAAGCGGCCTCGTCTCATCACTGAACACGAGAAAACCACTTGGTCAAGAATAGAAGTCTTAGAACTACTGGAAGCACTACCGATTTTTCACACTCATAAAATGTCTGTATGATTCCATATAAATGTGGAATGTCTGGTGGGCATGGTAGCCTCGTAGACTCTGATCTAAGGTACTCGGTTTAATCCTACCACTTTTACCCGATCAGTGGGACTGATCGTTTAACAAATTTCCCTGGGATATCACATTCGACGCACAGAGTAGCGAAAGGAACTGAATGAATGGGACTGATATAGGAAAAGAACGAGATGGAACATTGATATTTGAATTTAATACGCCGCACAAGGTTTAGTCCACCACTATTATCTTAGGCCTGTTCCGTAGATTTTGAAAAGACGTTTACTAGACAGAATTGGGAAAAACTTATGAGTATATTGGAGAAAATAGGAATGGATTGGAGGTACAGGAGACTTATCCGAAACCTGTACATGTCTTAGACTGCTCAGGTGCGAGTGGGGAGCGGAGAGTCCGGATGGGCAGTGTTAGGAAGGGGTAATGAGAAGGGTTAACCCCAGCCGTAGTCTTACCCTTCCCATTATTTCTGTCGCGGCGGACATATGTGGGGGAGGTCGGGTCGATAATGTATGAAGGCAACCTTACTTTGAATACATTTATTGTCTAGAGACATACCGAGAACACAATTACAACTAACTTTTAATAATCAAACCACTTTACCAACATCCTGATGATGTTATGTTATAACGAAACCTGGGTAGTAAAAAATTGAAAAGTTTATGTGATAAAGTAAAGTGGTTTGATTATTAAAAGTTAGTATGAAGATTTTCCACCAAGTTACGCCAGAAACTGTTATATTTATCAAGTGCGCGAGCAACGCAACTAAGGCCAGTCTTTACCGGAAATTGACCATCAAATACCGACTTGCATCAACAAATATCTACTTCAACAGCCAGTGCCTGGCCCTCAGAGTCATCCCTAAGTACGTGAACATCAAGTGCAAGAGCACGTCTTCGGCTGGGAGATTCGCAGAAGCAGCCGCGAAAAGAGTATGGATTAAAAGAGAGCTTCACGAATGGTATGTCAAGAGAGACTATCTCTCATTACCTCAATGTACTATATAAAGAATTGACTAGCTCTCTCCATTGGGCTGAATGGATCACTTTGGATGATAGTGTCCGCCAGAGAGCAAGTGAGATCATCTTCAAGAAAAAGAAGGTTATCTCCAGAAAGCTAGTTGCCCTGACCCAAGACAAACAACCTTCGATGACAACGAGGACTCCATATGTGTTCAAAGACAGAGTGGTTAATTTTTCCAAACATTCTTTCAACCCTGATGAACTTAGTTTACTGAACAAAGGGCTGAAATATTGCCCAAATATTCCTATTTCGATTCGTGATTTGAAAAATCTAGCCGTAGATTCAGATTTAGCCCTTCGGAAAGATGTCTCCGGTGCGAAAGAAAGCATAGCCTCACAGATTCAATCCTTTGTTTCCAACATGCCATCATTTAACAAAATTCTAAAAAATTCAAAAGACTACAAACCCTTGTTGTCAATCAAAGGCACGATCTCGGAAAAAGACCTTATTGTATCCAAAGCAGACAAAGGTAACGCAGTAGTTGTGCTGGAGAGAAGTGACTACATGAAGAAGTGTGAAGATTTCATCTCGGATAACAAAGCAATAATTTTAACTAAGGACCCCACACCTGAATATCAGGAAGTGTGCAAAGCTTCCATCAACTCATGGGAAGTGATAATAAGCCCCAGGGAGAAACGAAACCTAATACAAATGAATCCATCAGTGCCCAGATTTTTTGGTTTGCCAAAAATCCACAAAATCAGTGAAAGCAATATGTGTAGCAGTGTTCCTATTCGTCCTGTGATTTCCAATGTTTTGGCCCCTAACCACTTATAGGCTAGTAAGTTAAACGTCTTATTCAAACAATTTTCCAAATTTTCCCCGAAATACGGAATAAAAAATTCACAAGAACTTGTGGAAGTGTTGTCTAAAGAAATAGTACCCCCCAGGTGTTTAATGGTATCATTTGATGTCACAAATTTATTCCCCAGTGTTCCAAGATCAGAAGCTCTGAATCTTGCAGAAGTTACCCTTGTTAAAGCAAGGGTTCCAACCCCAGTGATATTGGAATTGTGTTCCTCCTTAAAAGTGTGTGTAGAACAAAACAGTTTCGTGTTTAACGGCAAAATATACCAACAAAAAGACGGCTTAGTAATAGGCTCTCCGCTTTCCCCGCTACTAGCAGACATTTTCTTGGACAATTTTGAGCAAATATTGTTTTCCTCAGATCATCCCCTCATCAAAAATATCCTCTGTTGGTATAGATATGTTGATGACGTTTTCTGCGTCTGGACGGGTTCCGAAAGACAGTTGGAAATTTTCTTCAATTTCCTCAATTCCAGAGACAAACATAAATTTTACCAAGGAATTAGAAGTGGATGGATCCCTCAACTTTCTGGACTTGAATATTACCATTAAAAAAAATAGTTTTAATTTTTCTATTTTCAGAAAACTGTGTTATACGGACCATGTCATACACTATAATTCTAGGCACTATTTCGCTCAAAAATTATCGGCATATCACGCCATGATACACAGAGTATGTTCTATCCGCTTGTCCAAAGAAAACACACTTAAAGAAATAAAGATCATTAAACAAATTGCAGTGAACAATGGGTATAGGGAAGATTTAATTGATACCCTTTACCGTAAGAAACTATCCCGTTTAGCAAAGTTATCCATATATAGTTCACCCACATATACGGAAAACCAGCCAAAGTGGCGGAGATTCCCTTTTCTTGGTCACTTATCGTTAAAAGTACAAAGAATTCTTCCAAAGAAAAAGGTGAGACCGGCCTTTTACAACAAAAATAATTTAAGCAACATGTTATGCCACACGAAAGACCACGTTGAACCACTACACAAAAGTGGAGTATACAAACTCCGCTGCAAAGACTGCAACCGGATATACATAGGCCAGACGGGGAGGAGATTTGAAAAAAAAAGACCTGATGATGTTATGTTATAACGAAACCTGGGTAGTAAAAAATTAAAAAGTTTATGTGGAAAAGTAAAGTGGTTTGATTATTAAAAGTCAGTATGAAGATTTTCCACCAAGTTACGCCAGAAACTGTTTTATTTTTTCAATTACAACTAATCCATGGCGAACAACATACAACTAAACCTGGTGGACGCTCACAGGATAAGTCGGGAGCGAGCCGATCAGTACCCCGTGGTCCCATGCTCGGTCGTGATGGTCACCGGCTGGTTGCACTGGGAGCACATCCGTACCAACGATCCTTACGTCGCAAAGCACAAGACTCACCCGGACCCTTAGGCATGACGCCCTTATATACCGTCTTGTCCAGTAGGGGACCACGTTAATCTTCCTCAAGGAATGACGTCGACGTGATCCACGCCTGGACCCTTGTCCTGCGGGGGTTACCGAGGGTCAGGAACACGTGGCCCGCACTGGCAGGGTCATATCCGGTTCATGTCCTGTGCAGACTCCATCAGTGCAGGAGGGTTAGTCACTCGAGTCTATGTTTTTGCAACTAATAGCTTGCAGCCGCGCGGCAGGGTGATGCGCGTCGGCGGCCAATGTCCTTGCGACATTTGATACGGTAGTAGTTGCCGTTCGCCTTATCATTAGGAAGAGGTGTAGGGCAGGGTTGTCCATTGTCACCGGTGCTGTTCAACGTATATGTGGAAGAAATGATTAAAGAGGCATGGGAAGATCTGGAGGTAGGAATGAAAGTCGGAGGGGAGTTCGTAAAATCAGGTAGAAGAGGAACTTGATGTGGAGTAGGTTGCTGTGTTGTTTTTTCAGGTGCCACAAAATATTTATTTGGTAGTTGTGTCCATCTAAATCCTATCTTAAGCAGTTGATTGCTTAATAATAATAAGGTTTCGTACGCTGAGCCGTTCTAGCGCGTACTTATCTATCGAACTAATCGTAGTTGATTGCTGTGTTTGTCACTATATGAAGATAAAATTGGAATAACGGACTAAATATAAGTAACGCGACCTGTCACGTGGCATGCCACACATCCATCCTACAAGAAAAACGTCTTCGGAAAGAACGAAATCGAAAACTCTACCGTGATTTTTGGTGTGGCTCACTCCGTAGAACCCCTCGTAAATGAAGGATCTCAGGTTTTCCCGGCGTATGGTATTCAAGAATTTTTCTCGGGTTTCCCACCGAGTCAGGTTGATGAAGTGCGCCGACGTTTCGAAGGCTGACTCTGCCATCGTCTTCAGTTTGAAGTGCAGAGCAAGAAAAAGGCCTGGTATATATACTCTCCCTGCCGGCTCAGGTGTGCCTCCTCTGTTCCCTTGCCTTTCTCCTGAGGTGCAAGGACAAGGACCCAGATTCGTCAGCCTTCGACCCCCGGTGAATTCATCGGCAGCCAGACGCATCATGAGACGCACCAGCCTCGCATTACTGCGGGAACGGATACACCACCACAGTTGGGCCCTCGACGACAACGGAAAAAGCCTTCTGGACTGCCACTTACGATTGGCAGCCCGCCTGTCCCCAATGGACTGAAAGTTCATCGACAGAGCCACGAACGCGCAAGGGGAGATGCTGCGCCGTAGGGACACACAGAGGCAAAAACAGAAGTACGAACGTTTGGACGTGAGAAAGGATACCATCCCCCCTCTCGACCGACAACGAGTCGTCATCAACCTGACCGACACGGATATTGACGAACCTACTTCTTTGGTGCTCTCCAAAGAATTGAACTTTGTCCCAACTCCAGGATCCATCCCCTACCATGACATAGTAGGAAGTGTGGAGCAAGCCATCCGAAAACTCCCACAGGAGGAAGTTGAAGAGGTCAGAGCCTAAGTCTCCATGGCCCTCAAAAGGGCCGTTCTACCCAAGCCTAACATCACGAGACAAGAAAAGTGCGCTCTACTTTCCTTGCGCAAGAATCCCGACATCACAGTCCTGAAGGCAGACAAGGGGAACGCTACCGTATTGCTGAATACTATTGATTACCACCGGAAAATCCAAGATTTGCTCCAAGACCCAGCATACTATCTACTATCGACTATCACCCGTGACCCAACGGACGCATTAGTGAGAAAGACGACCACTTTGATCAAAAAATCATTGCCGAGCTCCGAGACCAACAGAAACCTAGTGCCGCAAGCGCCCGTCCCGCCGAGACTCTGTGGACTGCCCAAGATCTACAACGAAGGAACACCTCTAAGACCAATTGTGAGTGCCATAGGGGCACCTACGTACAATTTGGCAAGACACCTGACCGGGATCCTGACGCCTTTTGTGGGATTATGCGAGCACCATATCAAGAATTCGGCAGAATTCGTCAAAACCCTACAGAATATTCGTTTGGACGACCAAGACATTTTAGCGAGATTCGACGTCAAATCGCTATTTACTAAGGTGCCGGTCAAGGACACTTTGCTACTTCTCCAAGCACGGTTCGATGAGAAAACCGTCGATCTCTTCCGCCACGTCCTCACTTCGACATGCTTCCTCTACAAGGGCAAGTTCTACGATCAAGTGGAAGGAGTCCCCATGGGTTCTCCATTGTCACCATCCATTGCGAACTTCTACATGAAGGACTTTGATGATAGAGCACTGAGAACAGCACCCTTAAGACCTAAATACTTTTTCAGGTATGTGGATGACACATTCATCGTGTGGCCGCACGGATCGGAAGCTCTAACCGAATTCCTCGTTCATATGAATAGTGTCCACCCAAACATCCAGTTCACCATGGAGACGGAAACAAATAGACGACTTCCCTTCCTCGATATCCTTATCGAGAGAAAGAGAGACGGCAGCCTAGGCCATCAAGTCTACCGGAAACCAACCCACACGGACCTATACCTGAACGGAAGAAGTCATCATCATCCCGCACAAAAGAGAGGAGTAATTTCCACACTCGTCCACCGAGCTACTTCAGTGTCGGGCCAGGAGCACCTGGAGGCCGAACTACACCACCTAAGGAAGACGTTCCAGCAGAACGAGTATGGGACCCGATAAATCAATTTGGCCCTTAAAAGGGCCTTCACTAAACCCGGAGGGAAAAAGAAGAGAGAGAGAAACCTGTTGCCAGAGCCTGCATCCCGTTTGTCTCTACGATTTCAAATAAAATCTCAAGGATTTTAAGGGAACACAAGGTGGAAACTATCCACAAACCAATTAGTAAGCTGCAATCGGTCCTGAACACCAGTAAAGACAAACGGGGATTGAAGACCTCAGGAGTGTACCGAATTCCTTGCGAGTGCGGCCAAGCAAACATTGGGGAGACCGGTCGCACAATAGAAACACGCCTAATGGAACACGAGAGGTGCATCAGGTTACTATGCCCAACGAAATCTGCGGTCGCGGAACATTGCCTCAATAACGACCACTGAATCGACTTCACCGGCACGATGGGGCTTTACCATGCCAACGGCTACTGGGATCGCGTTGTGAAAGAAGCCGTTGAAATTCGATTGGACAGCAACACCTTCAACAGAGACAACGGCTTCCAAATCAGCAATACTTGGAAGCCAGTTCTAAAGATTATAAAAAATGCACGTGAACGCACCCGATTGGCCGTAGCGGAGCACACGAACGCTCCCGGCCAATCAGGGCACACCTGAGCCGGGAGGGAGAGTATATATACCAGGCCTTTTTCTTGCTCTGCACTTCACCCTGAAGACGATGGCAGAGTCAGCCTTCGAAACGTCGGTGCACTTCATCAACCTGACCCGGTGGGAAACCCGAGAAAAATTCTTGAACTCCTCGTAAATGTTTACAATACGAGGCGAAGTGTATAATTCATCCGAGCACATTTTTGGCACGTTATTCGTCGGTTGAAAAAGGCATTACCCCACTGCAGCGATTATTCCGATCGGAAATGGCAGAAAAAGTTTGAATTAACTTCCGGACGGTGATGCAAAATAAATTCTCCATGTAATTGACGACCACTTCAAGCGTCAAGACAAGTTCAACTGCAAACAGGGAAGTTTCAAATTTCCTGCAAAACACGTCTCCATCATACGGAACGTAATTTCTCTTTTGCGGACACGGCGCGATGCACGCAGGAGGGCATTAAGTGAAAGGTGCGGGGGAGGGAGGGGAGAGGGTCGGAACGACGGACATGCGATGCTCCCGAGAGCTTATTTTGCACTCGGCACAGTAATTTCACCAGCCGAGCCCTCCTAGTCACCCTGCACATTGGATTTTAGGGAGGATATCATGGTGCAGTTCGCGCAATCGGCTTTGAGCGAGTGGACTGCAACTTGAATTTCAATCGGCGTGGGAGGAGAGCGAGGGCCGTGGGATCACTTACGAGGGCGGTGCACACGAGGAGACCGCGCGGCAGAGACCGATCCGCCGTGGGCGTCTTTTGAGCCCTTTTGTCCCTCGTCCTTTGTTCGGATCTGATCTCGTCGCCGTCGGCGGGCCCAATTAAAACGCCCTCCACTCCTCAACGTCCGGGAACGGCGAAGACGGATTTTCGACACGGCATCGTCATGAACTCGCATTTCTCCCCCGAGTACTGCATTCTCCTCGGTCACTAGAAGATCGCTTTTGCGTAGGCGGGGTTTTTTGTTGACCTTTTGACCACTCCCGCGCACAAGCCTTCGATAGATATTCCCCTCGAGTGACTTCAGCTGGATGAAACTTTAATCAACACGTGATGAGGAAAAATCGCGCTGTTGAGGTCTAGCTATAAGTTAACATTTTATGAGTTATTGTGCCCACAAATAACGGATTGTAAGCGCCCAGGCTAGCATTATTCAGGAAATGCTCAAACCCTCACGGCATGTATTCCAGCTGCAATCGCGAAAATACCATGAACACACTGCTTTCCCCCGAACTATAGAAATATGCAGAAAGTATAAAGGGGCTCAGGACATTTGAGATTGAGGTTCGTTACGTGTAGCTTATATATTTCCGTGCACGGTCAATTCCCATGTTTTATTAGTTATACTACTTTCATACTAAGTGTCAAATATAATTACACAACACATTCCTCGCCCATGGTAAACGCACTTTGTAATCACGGGGAAACAAGTTATTTCGATTCGAAACAAGGGACGAGTGAAAACAAATTTGATTCTATGAACCCATTAAGCTAAGCCTAGAAACAAAGTTGAATAAGAATATTTTCCAACTCGGCATTCAAATGATTTTTAAGAAATTAGATAATCCAAGACTTTTAAAAATCAATTATAGAATTTTACAAATTAGAGAACTTTCATGAATAAATTTTAAGAAAACACACTGTCAAGGAAAAATACACTTTTTTCTGCAGTTTGATTTAAGAATAAATGCTATATTTATTGAAATTTAAAATACGATGCAACGCCATACATATATGTGAACGCCATATATATCGTGTTTGAATGTGTATATACAGAAAAGCACCCAAAACTGGTAGGACTGATTTTTTAAAAAGAATTCTATTGACGATATACTAACATCCACTTAATAATCTTCAAATTATGCTCCTTGAGCTGCTACACACTTAGTATAACGTTGCTCCCATTCCCCGTACGCCCGCTGGAAATTTTTTTTGGGGATGCCGTTGATGACCCTCGTCGAAGCCTCTTGAACGGACTTTATCGAGTCAAAACGCCGTCCCTTGAGCTGTCATTTCATCAGGGTGAAGAAGAAATCCGGTGGTGCCAGATCGGGAGAATAGGGCGGGTGCGGCAACGTGGCAACACCGTATTCGGCCAGGAGCTGTCTGACGCCGAGCGCGCCATGGCACGAATTTTCGGCACCATCTTGGTCCACACCTTGCGCATGGACAAGTCCTTTGAAATAATGCTTTGGACGTTGGATGCAGTCAGACCTAACTGGTCTGCAAATTCTTCACTGGTTAAGCGTCGGTCTGTGTTCAGCAGTGTCCTCACTCTGTCCACATTCGTGTCGGTTCTTGCCGTTGATGGCCGTCCGGAGCGATGGTCGTCTTCAACGAGCTCCCTACCCTCTTTAAACAACTTGTGCCTCTGTGGAACGGCTTAAAACAGTGTCCCCTTAAGC
>CM073777.1:12111964-12129464 GCA_037158775.1 Hetaerina titia | reverse complement strand
TTTGAAATGTGGGTGTGGAGAAGAATGGAGAAGGTGAAATGGACCGAAAGGAAAACAAATGAGGAAGTACTAGAAATGGTGGGGGAGGAGAGGGGTTTGTTGAGAGAAATCCTATGGAGGCAGGAAAAATGGATGAAAGGCGTATTGAGCGGTAGTGGAATGTTGAAGAGGGTAATGGAGGGGAGAATGTTGGGCAAGCGAGGTAAGGTTAGTTTGCTAGGTGGGGAGTCACAAAATGTTTTTTTGATAGTTGTGTCCATCCAAAAACCTACCTTAACCGGTAGATTACCTAATAATATATATATATATAGTCGCTTTCTTGGAAAAGCCACGAACGTGCAAAATAAAATTCACTAAATAGTCATAGCACACACAGAAACTAAAACATATAAAAGAGGGACTCACTAGTTCTCGAATTTTCCGTGGTGCAACCACATTTCTCAAGAGGAATTAGGAATAGAACTCTATATAGATATACACTTACCCGATAAGGGAATGCAGATGTGTCCTTGAACCCCCTGCCACACTCACCGAGCATAATTTGTGTGCAGGTGTAAGTTGGCCGCCGGCGCGGTGTGCTCTATGGTGCGCGAGACCCTTACCCTCCTTTGAGAGCAAGAATCCCCCCCCCCTGTTCCCAGGGGCCGAGGGGACGGAATGGCAGGGGGAGGCGGGGAGGAAAGAGACCCGCGTTTTGGCGTTAAACTGCATTCCGGGCGTGGGGGCATTCCTTCGAGTTGAGGTGGGAACACTGAAGGTCTTCGGCACGGCCCGAAGGCGGCGACAGCGAAGGGAAGGGGGGAAAGCGAATGTGGCTGCGAGGCAAGAAACGGCCCATCCAGGTGTAGCACACCAGGAGTGCCGACTGATTACGAGCGGAAGGTCAAAGGTCGAGGAGTACGGGGAGGGAGGGGGGATTCCAGAGCAACAATTCCCAAGGTTCCTCGGATTCGCCTGACAAATTGAACGTGGTTAGGCAGCATACGTCCGTCCTATTACTACGCGAGGCTATTGCAGGGATTGCTCACCCCTATCCGTTTGCTATTAGGTGGTGGGGGTATTAACACTTCAGAGAGAGGAATGGGGGGCTGTTGTAACCCAATTGCATAGTAGTGAGCGTAAAGGAACTGGATTTGTAAAACGTCCTATGATAAACATATTAGGGTATCCAAAATATTAGAGGATCTAGACTGGGAATCACTCACGGAGCAAATACAGATAACATCTCACGCATAAATTGGAGGAACGTCTCTTTAGCAGTGATGTTGAAAATATATCTTACTACGGTAAGAGATATCATGTCAACAAAATTATAGAGAGCAAGTGCATAACAGATATATTTAAGATGTCATTTTTTCCACGAACGATAGGGGATCGTAATAGCATTGTCCGACCGCGGTTGGTGTCATATTCGGATCAAAATAAGTCTGGTGTGTATTCACCCCCTGCTAAACACCCTAGAAATGGCTTGAAGAGTACTAAAATAAAAAGAAAATTATGGTCAACACATTGTGCTAATGATGAAGCTAGTGAAGATATGAACTTCCCCGCCTCCCTCTCTATTATGTAATTACCCGTTCTATTATTATTATTGTTGTGTTGCAAAATAGATACCGTTTTCTGGAAAAAGTGAAAAACTTGAACGAAAAGTTTTTTTTAATGCAAAGGTTTCTGAATATCTACATTGAAATGCACATATTAACTAGGTGGATAAGTGGAATCTGAGATTTCGCGGCAATTTTCCACCATGGTAAAGGCTTCCAGGCGGTCCTTCCCGCCAGGCCGTCTGGCTCTCTGCAACAGCAATGTCTCCAACCACGCCGCTCGCTGGCGTCTTCAGGTCAGGAGTGTTAATTTGCGCGGGAGGCAATAAAAATCACCAATAATCGCAACCGAGAGGGCGGTTATACCTGTACGCTGGTCTAATAGCTGGAAGAGTGTATTTCAAGACTGACAAGGCTAGACTGATCAATCAGAGCCAACCTAGGGCCAATCTTAACTTACCAAAAAGTCGCCGGAACTAACTATTATTTAAGTAGTATTTATATCAGTCGATTTGTAAGTCAAATTGGAATGAATTGCTAATTTACTGCGTGCCCCAAGGCACCAGTCTTCGGTAGTGATTTCGGCAAAACAAAGTTAATGAACGATTGACCGATTGCCGATAAATGTCTTCCTTAAAAAAAAATTCTAGATATTAATTATATCAGGGTAAAATACAGGTTGTCTTCCTGCTACGTAGTCATCTAGTTAGTGCTAACGATTTTTCAAACTTGCAAGTAATTTTTGGCAGTCACATCATCCCTCTATTTTCTTAAATATAGCTTAAACTTTTCTTAGCTTCAAATAACTGCGTTCCATTGGGGACCTACGTATGCGCGATCCATTAAGATAACAGGCAAATGAAAAGTTTAAGTAAAGGCTTTCCGAATACGCAATTGTGTTTTAATTTTGATTTAATTAATATCAAAATTTTCAGGTACGCACATCTGTGTGTAAAAGGCAATAGAAATATCCGTTATCGGAATAGTTTCCATTATATTTTGGAACTTTGATGTTAGGATTTCCAAAAATATTGTATTTTCGGTCACAGGGACAAAGTGTCAATTTCAAGTGAGTGAGTAGAAAAATTATGGACACTGGAAAAACATGTTTACTGCAGTATATTCCGCATAGGTATGCAAAGAATAGCTAACGCAATCATGGGTTGCAACGTAACCTTTCCAGACACTTTTTGAATATATTTAGGGTCGTCAGCTTTTCCTTTAGTCACTTATAGGTCCGGAGATAAGATTAATCTTCGGTCATTACCATAAAATGGCAAGACCTACATATCTTCAGAAAGAATTTTTTCTCAGCAAAAGCCGCGAGTGGTTCACACTAGACTTTTCTATGCGAGCCCTAAAACTCAGTATGGGAAATGTGAGTTCAATGGTTTCACGCTCTGCTTTGTGAAAATTTACTACCTCTAAATTGGTAAACGTTGTAGTTGTTTCGCAATATGCGTTTTTGGACTACCACCGGTTTAGTCGCCCGATGAAGTCTCCTATACGCCAAAAGCGGCAATAGTCTAAAAATGCTTAATGCGAAAAAGCTACAAGGTTTACTAATTCCACGACGGGAAATGAATACTTAGTTTTCCAATTTCCTCATAAAAGCGCGGGACACACATTGGCATTTACAGCGACTCGCACCATGGAGCATTCTAGTGCCAATCATTTTTCCGAGGGAGCCGCGTGTGGGATGCGGCCGGTGGCATTATACACGCAATCCAATCGCTAATATTAACTCAAGTCGCGCGGCTTCCTTAACCAACGCCACACCCAATCCAGACGGAAGTTTCCTCCGGGGGCAAGGGAAAGAGTTCATTCCGGGAGGGACGAGCGCTCCGGAGTGTGATTCGCTTTTGTCGTCCGGGCGAGACGATCGTCAATTGTCGCGCCGGAGGGGGAGGACCCCCTTCAGGTGGGGGAACCTCATAAGAGGTATTCCAATTACCCCGCGTGTCTCCCGGAGCAGAGGTCCCGGGGGGGTGGAGGCGTCGGTTTAGGAAGGGGAGAAAGGACATTATTATTATTTCAAGTGTAACCCTCCGGAAGCCCCGGAGGGGGGAAGGACTTAGGACAAAAGGGAAAAGGGATGAATAAGTAAATGTTTGCGGAGGCCCCTTTTACCGCAAAGAAAACAGATATCTCGACAAATGGAAAGCATCCGGGTAAATTTTTGGCGGGTTTGGATGGGCGGGTAAGCTTTGAGTTCGGAGAAGGGTACGAGGAGTGCGTTGAGGAAGGACGAGGGTCGTTTGGAGGGGGCCGCGTCCCATTTATTACTTCTTCGGCCTCGTTCGAGTTGCTCTGGCCCTTGGTGTGCATCGCAGTCCTGGCGATGACTGGACCCAATGGCGAGGAAAAAACGGAAACTTCTTAATTCCGCGCGCACTCAATGCTTATGGACCCAGATTTCATTTGCTGTGGTGCGTATGTGACGATGACGTAATATGCAATCAAAATTTGTCCCGCACTCGCCACACACGCCTGGCAGCCGCACTAACCCTGCCAGATAATGAACCCATGTTGCCACTCTCTATCTGTGGTGGCACAGTGTTGGAAGCGAGTCCATCGACACTCACGGCCGTATTCGGGCAGAAATGAAATCATCACACGAGTCTCCACCGACGAAAATCCTCATTAATGCTTCGTTTCTTTTTTAACTCCTAATAACATGGGTATCACTTTTGATTGACACAAATCTCGCCGTTTTACTCATCAAATATATAGAGAAGTCTTTCTAAGGAATAATGCGGATGTAGTTATTATCACACACAGTGCTCTGAAAATTTTAATAATCCACTCTGTCCGTCGGCAACAGTAGTTTTGAAAAATAAAATAAAACAGGTGCAGAATTCCTTCCGAATTTAACAGGAAAGATTGTAATTAAAATTTAGTTCATCCCAATCTCGATCTGGAAAGAGCAATACTTTCTTCAGGGATAATTAATTAATTAGGGGGTGCCAGACTAATTTTGATTCAAATAGTTTTACTACTACCGCGGTCGGACAATGTTATTCTGATTCCCTATCGTTCGTGGAAAAGATGAAAGCATACAAATATCTGTTCCACACTTGATCTCTTTAATTTTTTTGATATGATCTCTCCTACCGTAGTACGATAGGGGTAATGATACATTTTCCACATCACTGCTAAAGAGATCTCCTTCCAATTTATGCAAGAGATTCAATCTGTAATTTAACCTTCGTTCCGTGAGTGATTCCCAGCCTACCTCCTCTAATATTTTGCATGCGCTAATAAGTTTATCATATCAACGATTTACAAATCTAACTCCTCTGCGCAAAAACGCGATCCGATTTGGCGATTGATCCAACTTCGTAAGGATCCCATAATATAATAGCAGAATATTCTAAGTGAGGCCTAAACAACGACAAATGCCATTTCTCTTTGACCTTTCATCGCAAAGATGTCTGCGGAATATAAAGCAAAGCGCAATATTAATTACATCCCTCATAACATCGATTTCTCGATAACCTCATATTGTCAGTGGCGAATTTTCGTGTATGAAATTTAGTTGTTTATTAATACGCGCGTGTGTGTGTTTTGGATGCTAATACATATATTCAAACAGTCACGCATCGGACTTACACGTGAAGATGGGCTTGCATGTGGAGAATGTTTATCATTTACAAAATTTCTAACGCGACTTTTTTTTCCCTCAAACACAAATTTTACCGCAAGATTTACCAAATTAAAAGGAGCCATGTGTGTTAACTTCACACTAAATTAAAATTAAAGTTAGCATTCACGCTATTCCTAACGGATGTACAATTCCGGCTTTCGTCACTCGTTGTCGTTGTCACAATGTCAAAATCCCCCGTCTCCTCTTGCCAGAATGCGAGCACTTTACTTCAGAGTGCTTCGTACGCTAATTATCAATACCGCGCCTGTATGAACATTGAGCAGTAAAACCTAACCCCGCCTCATTGCCCGCTTCCAATCCAAAATACTCTACACGATCGAAAACTTTCCTTATTTCATCGAAACACCGTCGTGATTCATGCCTTCCAGCGAACTACTCATAAGTAGTTGACCCTTGTGCTCAAGCGGAGGGGCCACACTCGTAAAACGGCGGCCCACCTCATCCGAGAGATGTTTATGAACCAAGGGGATATCGAGGAAAAAAGGGTGATTACTCGCACTGCACCATCGCAAAAGAAGACGACGGGCGAAGACTTGCAGCGAATAAGATTTTAAAATCTAAAACTAAAAGGAAAAATACTCTGCATATTAAAACGTCATTTCACGCTCGGACTCAGTCATCCGATACCAACCCACTTAAAAATTAATCTAAAAAAATAAATAATAGAAAACGATAAAATAAAAAAAATAATTGCTACAATTTCCCAGTCTCACCCGCAAGGACGTTGACACGTAAACGAAATGAAACGCATGCTGCGTCTTATAACCAAATATTCATCTACATCTACATAATACCCCGCAAGCCGCCGCAAGGGCGTGTGGCGAGGTCACCACCCAAAATAAGGAAAAAAGAAATACCGCATTCAAAAACAACACACACATGCAAACCCCAATCCACAGCAGTGCACACATTCATAGAAACATCCCATCATTCCACGTGCATGCAAACACACATCTACCTACCTTCACTCCACAAGCATGCAAATACATACGCTTAACTACAACAAACAATTGTACCCCAGGATGCAGCAAGAAATTTATCAGGAACGTGCAAGCTAGATTTTAAAGAATAGCTAGGCGAAATACCACCACCACAAGAACGTGTTACATAAAACTCTCTCCTACCCAAGGTGAGGAATCTGGCCCAACGCTGCAGGTAGAAGGAGCGCTCAACCACGAAGAGGGACAAGGGATGGAAGGGGAAAATGTTCAAAAAATATTGTTGCTAACTCTTTTATTGACTATATTTTTTATAGAACTTGTGCCCTTAATCTAACGAGCAGGGGAACCTGATGACATGCAGTAGAGGTCACGAGATAGTCGCTGATAGAATAGAATATAAAAGGGTCAGAATGAATTCATGGAATTGAGGATCGTAGTCGGAATACAAGGAATAGATATCGGTTCATTAGAGCTGAGATCATTTCCCGTGATTCGTGGTCGCGAATTAGGATCATGATAGAGAAGACGAGTATCCCCAATCGTCCCCATCCGATCACCTTCCTGGATATGAGGCAACGGATTGTTGGGGTGGCAGGGGGGGCTGCGTGCGATACATAGAGAGGCAGGGGTTGGGAATGGAAATGCTGGGTCAATAGTGAAATTCGCCTCGGAATTCCTTTGACGATAGAATCCGGGAGCCCCTTCCATATTCCAGAGAAGATTTATCCTAACTCTTGAGCCTAAAGGTCCAGCTTATATTCCAATCGTAGAACATTCCAGTCGTTTGTATCCCTAAATTTAAATATCCGCAATTCTACTAAGATACACATTCTCGACAACAGAGGTAATAGGTTTACATGAAATGCTTTCTACATCTACATCTATATAAATACCCTGCGAGCCACCAAAATGGTGTGTGGCAGGGGGCGTAGCATCATGAGGGAAGGGTAAGGGTTGAGGGGGTTGGGGGTTAGGTGAGGAAAGGTGGGGGGAACCTGTAAGAAAAAATTTATACATATATACATATTCACATGTATATATGCACACACACACACACACACACACACATATATATATATATATATACATACACATACATGCACACATATCCTCGCGCAGTCCCTAACCTGTACGTTAATACTTGCAATGAACTAATTCCTGGGGAATTTGGCTACAAGCATTCTGGTCCCTTATCGTTTTTGGAAAAAATGACATTTTAAACCTGTCAGTCTTGCAGTCTATCTCTCTAGTCTTAATCAATTGCCATGTATCGCACCAATTTTGAATTGCATCTAGGTCGTTGGCTAACACGACTCTGTCTTTGTGACTTCGAATGTCCCCATAAATTACTGCATCATCGGCGAAAAGACGGAGCTTGCTACTTACTACGGTGCTTAGGTCATTTATGTAAATAAGGAAAAGGAGGGGACCTATGACACTTCCTTGTGGTACACCCGACGTGACCTTGACAGAATTGAGTTTACTTAACACCTTTCAGTTGACTTAAGTCAAGTCATTTGGTAAAAACTATGTCGATATTAATATCAGAAATTAAGAAATAATCATTTGACAATATAGCATACATTTATCTATAACTTTACTGAATAAATATGCCTACGAAATTTATTATGAGTTATGTTGAAGCCGAAATAACATAAATATCATGGGTAATCTACCGGTAATGGCAGCTTTTTGCATTGACCCAACTCCATAATAAAAACCTTGTGTCTCCTAACCAAAAAAATGTAATAATGCTTCGCAAAATGCCCTTAAACATCTAAGTACAGAATTGTGGGAAGCAGAAACCATCACGTTTAATTTGAAAAATAGGCGTCCGAGAAATAGTATTCTGTAGGCAATCTCATTCATTATTCAAGATTGAAATGCCCTGCAAAGTTGTCTCAGACGAAGAGTGCCCGATTGTACATCTCGAAGAGCAGTGGCCCTGTCCGCATCCAGGTAAGGGCGGCTACCTTTTCAGAGCGTCAGTCAAGGTGGAGTGGGAGGGGCTTGTTATGGGCGGCGGGGTATCTCGGGGATTGGCGGGGGGGTACCTTGCGCCGTCGTCGCTTTGGCTTCGGGGAGACAGTGGCGTGGGGGGGGCGCTTTAGATGATTAGCTTTCCCCTCCACCGGTCCTTTCGCAGGTGGCCGGCCCTTCCGGCCCTCAAGGGCCGGAAATCCACAAGGACTGGACCACAAAAGCTCAGACATCATTCCAGCCGGGCATCTGGAGGGACGTCATCCCTCGGATTCGCCGTGCATAATGAACGTCCGAGGAAAGAGAAACGACAGCCGGAGGAGCGCGTTTTCTTGTTCGTGTGCGATGGCGTCTGCGGCCCACTCGTTCTCAACCGCGGAAGCCGATTGAGGGAGGGAGGGGGAAGGGTTTTCCGTTTGGTGAGAGTAAGTTACTCAAATTGTCCTCCGTTGCTCAAAGGTCGTCAAGGAGGGCTTTGTCCGATGTCTTCTCCATCGGATCCCTCCTACATCCTGCGTCGGACGATATGATTTTCATCCCTCCAATTTGAGTTTTCCAAACTGAGCGAAACCGAAGCAATGCTGGGCAATTCAGTCGGTAAATAAATGATGAGAGTAAGCACTCAAGGAGTAAGTTGAATAGTGTTTCGAGGGCGAATGGCCACAAGGATTCCATCTGCTATCGTTTCGCAAAATTTACCAATAACTTCGAAACTTTAATTATGGCTACACCTTAAATCATCTTTATTGATTTCAACCAGACCGAAAGGAAGCTTTTCTTTATCATCGCATTTTGGCTTCAAAAATTTTCCGATTATTAGTAACCTCGAATTATTTACACAATATATGTGTTTATATATATATATATATATATATATATATATATATATATATATATATATATATATATATATATATATATATATATATATATATATATGCATACAGAATAAAAAAGATAACACGTAAAAGGATAAAATCTACCGCTCCACCCGAACACACACAACACAGAATAACAACCCCACATCTGACGCTGGACTCAACCTTTGCACAACCTAATTCCTCGGATCCCACAGACTGAAAACCATTCTCAAAGAACTTTATCCTATATTACATGACAATGACGCGACCACATCCTTACTGCCCCAATGCCCCTCTGTCGCTTACAGACGACCAGCCAATCTCAGAAACCTTCTGAGATCCACCAACCCTTTGACACCCCGCCCTGACAAATTTCCACATATTTTCCCTACCTGCAATCGCCCCCGATGTAAAACATGTCTCCTAATCAGATATGCTCCCCTCTCCCCACATCCCCTCACTGTCCTTTCAACCCGTTCGCACGCAAATTGCCTCTCAAAAATATTATCTATCTTTTGTCGTGCAAACAATGTACCTCATTCTACATAGGCGAATGCATTACCCCCTTATCCATCCGAATGAACAATCACCGCTACTCATGTAATTCTGCTTCACTCTCTTCTCTTCCTATCCCTTTACACGCAAGTTCACATAACCTATCATTTGACGAATGCTTTTCCCTAAACGTTCTAGAATCCCTACCCGATTCAGCCACCAACATAGAGGTGAGAACTCGCGAATCAGCATACATCCTATATTTCCGATCCTTTAAAATTCCCACCCTTAACCGCCCTCTTTGATTTCTTTCCCAACAGTCCCTAAACCTTCAGCCCCGCCTCCCCTCCCCAGGCACTCTTCCCTCAAATACTCTCAGTCTGACCTGAAGAAGGCCTCGGAGTGGGCCGAAAGCTTAAATCATCTACAGTGTGTGTCCTTTTATGTGTTATCTGTTTTATTCTGTGTTCTATTATGCCGTCCAAAAGTTATATTGCTCTCGTGAGTACTTCCGCATCATCGATTAATACTACCTTGATCAAAAAGTTCCCGGAATTTATTCAGAAAATTAAAAATACAAGTTTATTCATCTGAATCTATATTTTCCCCTTCAAAGTAATCCCCATCAACTGCAACACACTTATGCCAGCGCTTGATCCAATCCTCGAAACATTTTTTATATTCGGTTTTCGGTATGTCCATCAGTGCTTCCTGCGATTTTTCCATTACTTCCTCTTGGCTGCTAAAACGCGTTCCCCGTAATGGTTTTTTTAACTCGATTGAACAGAAAGAAGTCACAGGGAGCCAAATCAGGTGAATTCGGTGGCTGTTGGATGGTATTTGTTGCATTTTTCGTCAAAAAATTACGAATAATGATAGCACTGTGCGACGGTCTCTGGTCTCTTTCGGCGAATTTCTGGTCTCTTTCGGCGAATTGCTTCACGCAAACGTCTCATAACGCCCAAATAATGCTCTTTGTCTACTGTCTGGCCTTCTGGCAAAAATTCATGATGCACTATACCGTTGTAATCCATGAAAACCGTCAGCATTGCCTTCTTTTTTGACTGAAAACGACGTGGTTTTTTTGGTCTCGGCTCATTTGGTGAACGCCATTCACTTGCCTGATGTCTGGATTGCGTGTCGTACTCATAAACCCACGTCTCGTCTCCAGTAATGATCCTTTTGATGAATGTGGGATCGGATTCAGCCTCGCAAATCATGTCTTTTGCGACGTCAACACGGTCTCTTTTTTGCATGAAATTGAGATCTTTTGGCACCAACTTTGCTGCTACACGACGGAAACCCAAATCATTAAACACAATGTCTTGGGCGGATCCATAGGCAATGTTCAAGTCCTCCGCTATTTCTCTGATGGTTAATTTGCGGTTGTTGACCAACATTTCTTTTACTTTATCAATTTTTTCACCGACTTTCGATGTCGATGGTCTGCCACTGCGTTCATCATCTTCGATTGACTCACGACCACTTCTGAACCGCTCGTGCCACTGGTAAACGACCGTTTTTTTTGGGAATCGTTGCCGAAACACTTTTCTAACATTTCCAACGTCCGTGCGCCACTAAATCCGTTTTTTACGCAAAATTTGATACAAGTTCGTTGTTGCAAATTTAAATCCATTTCTGCAATTGTAAAAAATCGCCAACACACACAGAGATAGATGTACTCTTGACTACAACCTTGTCGTGGTGGAAGAGCTTGTGTGTTCCGATGACCCGTAGAGCAGTGCTGGCGGGAGTAATAATAATTACTCCTGGAAGGGTCACCCATGCCAGATAGGTCGAAGGTTAGGAGCCAGACAAAAGGTAGTCCACGCAGCGTCTGACCCCAGTGGGGCGGCCATTAAGTGATGGCGTCACGTTAAAAACACTATTGAGGAAGGCAACGGGAAACCACCTCAATTATGTTTCCCAAGAATATAATGATGGGCACTATAGATAATATGAGTCCTGGCAACTACGGGACTCGGCCCAAGAGGCCGTGTGTCGTGCCCGGCAGCGGGAGAGGCAAGGCTTCCGCGGTCGTCATTCCACGAAACCCTTGCAGGGAAGAAATAACTGCAGCAGGACAGAAGACTCAGAACAAGACGAAAGTAGTTAGAATAGGAACCTGGAACGTCAGGACAATGTTGAGGAGAGGCAAATTAGAAAATATTAAGCGAGAGATGGAAAGAGGTAATATAGATGTTTTAGGTCTCTGCGAGGTGAGATGGAAGGATAGCGGGGATTACTGGAGTGACAATTATAGAGTGATATACAGCGGCGGGGACGAGAGCCAACGAGGGGTTGCCGTAATTTTAAATAAAGGGGTAGGAAGAAGCGTAGTCAACATAGAGCAAGCGACAGATAGAATTTTACTCGTAGAGATTAAAGCAGAGCCACGAGCTTGGCCATTGTTCAGGTATACAACCTTGAACAAAAAGTTCCCGGAATAACTACCGTGTGGCGCTCCCACCGTTCCGATTTGAGTTCTGTTTTTTTTGTTAAATTGGTACATCTGTTGTTGATATTCCCTTTAAATCTTAGTGTCATAACTTGACATTTGCAAAAGTTAGGTAGCCAAGAGTACATCTACATCTATCAAAAGACCTCAATTTCATGCAAAAAAGAGAGTGTTGACGTCGCAAAAGACATGATTTTTTGACGAAATATGCAACAAATACCATCCAAAAGCCACCGAATTCACCTGATTTGTCTCCCTGTGACTTCTTTCTATTCAATCGAGTTAAAAAACCATTACGGGGAACGCTTTTAGAAGCCGAGTGAAAGTAATGGAAAAATAGCAGGAAGCACTGATGGACATACCGAAAACCGAATATAAAAAATGTTTCCAGGATTAAATCAAGCGCTGGCATAAGTGTGTTGCAGTCGATGGGGATTACTTTGATGGGGACAAAATAGATTTAGATGAATAAACTTGTATTTTTAATTTTCTGAATAAATTCCGGGAACCTTTTGATCAAGGTAGTACATGCCACCAAGCAACCACAAGGAGAAAGAAGTCGATAGGATGTATGATGAGTTAGAGGATATCATCGCGAGTGTTCCTGCAGGGAAACATTTGATAGTGATGGGGGATTGGATTGCGACGGTAGGCGAAGGAAGAGATGGTGGTGAGGTGGGAGACCTTGGGTTAGGCACGAGGAATGAACGCGGGGAGAAAACAATTGAATTCTGCAGGAGATAATGGTTATTCATCATTAAAACGTAGTTTATACATCACAAAAGCGTAGGTACACATAGAAAATGCCAGGTGACTCAGAAAGGTATCAGTTAGATTATATTATGGTTAGGCACAGGGTTAGGAGCAGTGTGAAAAATTCGCACAGTTTCCCAGGAGCGGATGCGGATTCTGGCCACAATTCAGTTGTTATGAAATGTAACGTCCGTTTCAAAAGGAAAAGGCAACGGCGGCGGGTTAGGAAATGAAATTTAGAACCATTAAATGGATTAACAAGGAAGGAGTATCAGCAGGCTGTAGAGAAAATGATGGATGACGGTAAAGCACTGAGTACTATCGAAGAAAAATGGGAATGTATCAAGCAAGGGATATCGGAAGCAGCAAAATACACTATAAGAACCGTTAAGGGGAAAAGAATAAGGAAACCATTGGTCACGGATGAGATGATTGCAAAGATGGATGAGAGAAAAAGATGGAAGAATGTAAACACAGAGTTAGGCAAAAGAAGTACAAAGAGTTAAACAATAAATTGAGAAGGGCCACAAATGAAGCAAAGGAAGAATGGTGGAAAACGCAATGCGAGGATATGGAAAGTCTACAGAAGAAGGGTGAAATTGGTGCTCTATACAGCAAGGTTAAGTTATTGTCGGGAAGTAAGAAGGCAGGATCTGTGCTAACAGTTAAAGATAAATGGGGTAAGATAATAGTTGAACCAGGAAAAATACAAGAGAGATGGAAGGAATATATAGAAACACTGTATGGTAAAGAACTAAGGCCGAAAAGATTAGACATAGAAAAGGAACATGACGTAGAAGAAGATAGCTTAGGTCCAGGCATACTCGACGATGAAATAGAAAGGGCTCTAAAGGAGATGAAAGCAAATAAGGCCGTGGGGGTGGACAACATACCTGTAGAACTGTTGAAATGTTTAGGAAAATGCGGGAAGAAGGCCCTACATGGACTGATTCATAGTATCTATGAAGAAGGAATCCGGCCGGAAGATTTTGTGAGATCCGTGTTAGTTCCTATTCCAAAAAAGGCAAAGGCTTCGTCATGTGAGGATTACAGAACAATAAGTTTGATATCCCACGCAGCTAAAGTTATTCTCAGGATCATCAACAAAAGAATAGAGAGTAAGGCAAATGATTACTTAGGGGATGATCAGTTTGGGTTTAGGAAGGGAAGAGGTACGCGTGATGCCATTGCAGTAATGAGATCACTAATTGAGAGGAATATAGAATACAACCAGGACGTTTTTGCTTATTTTGTAGATTTCGAAAAAGCGTTTGATAGAGTGAATTGGGAAAAATTGATGCGTGTATTGCAGAAAATAGGAATGGATTGGATGGACAGGAGACTGATCCGCAACCTGTACATGTCTCAGACTGCTCAGGTGCGAGTGGGGAACGGAGAGTCCGGATGGGCTGTGTTAGGAAGAGGTGTAAGGCAGGGTTGCCCATTGTCACTTGTTCTGTTAAGCGTATATGTGGAGGAAATGATTAAAGAGGCATGGGAAATCTGGAGGTAAGAATGAAAGTTGGAGGGAAATCCGTAAAATCGGTTAGGTTTGCTGAGGACCAAGCATTAGTTGCTCAGTCAGCCAAGGGGTTGCAAGCATTGTTGAGTGAATTGGAGAATAATAAGGGGGAAAACTCCAATGGCCGTAAAAAACAGTCGCAACTCTCGTCAGACCAAATTGTTGTTTTGGTATTCGCGGGAACCACGTAAGGGACCAACCACAACCTCTCGACCACGAATGCCCTCTGTGGTGGTTTACGGGAAATTAATCCATGCCAGGGACCACACACAGCCACACACACACTATCCTGTCTGGAATCCTTCACGAAGCTGTGAGACCTCGTTAAAGATTCCAGGTGGAAATGTAATCCTTCACGAGGCTGTAAGGAAGACCCCGTTAAGGATACCAGGATGTATTACAAGCACACACTCTGTGACTATCCACGAAGGACGAGCACAGACCAATCACACACACTAGCACTCAAGAAGCACACACACACGCACTCAAAGGGCCCAACATCTGGGAGAATCTGAAACGATAGAGCGCAGACGAGGATAAACCACCCGTAAACCACCGCAGAGGGTATTCTTGGTCGAGAGGTTGTGGTTGGTCCCTTACGTGGTTCCCGCGAATACCAACACAAAGATTTGGTCTGACGAGAGTTGCGACTGTTTTTTACGGCCATTGGAGTTTTCCCCCTTATTATTTTAACCTAGAGGCCGTAGAGTTCTTGATTTCTTGCGAGTGAATTGGAGGTTCAGTGCGATAAATATGGAATGAGAATCAATATTAATAAAATAAAGGTTATGCGATTTTCCAGAAAGAAAAAGGCTAAGCTAAATATTAAAATCGGCGGGGAAAAAATAGAGCAGGTGGAACAGTTTACATATCTCGGAAGTGTTTTGGACCAATACGGTCAAAGTGGTAGGGACGTAAGGAGAAGAATTGCGCTAGGCAAGGAGGCTTTCTCAAGGAGGAGGGAGTTGATGACGGGGACGTTGAGTAGGGATGTTAAGAAAAGACTCGTAAAAACTCTGAAATGGAGCGTAGCTATGTACGGCGCGGAAACGTGGTCACTGAAGCAGGAGGATAGACGTAGATTGAAGGTTTTTGAAATGTGGGTGTGGAGAAGAATGGAGAAGGTGAAATGGACCAAAAGGAAAACAAATGAGAAAGTACTAGAGATGGTGGGTGAGGAGAGGGGTTTGTTGAGAGAAATCCTATGGAGGCAGGAAAAATGGATGAAAGGCGTATTGAGCGGTAGTGGAATGTTGAAGAAGGTGATAGAGGGGAGAATGTTGGGCAAGCGAGGTAAGGGCAGGAACAGGATAGGGATGTTGGACGGGATGAAGGGAGGAAAGAAGTACACTGAGATGAAGAGGGACCTGATATAGATTAGTTTGATAGGGGGGGAGTCACAAAATTTTTATTTGATAGTTGTGTCCATCCAAAAAAACCAACCTGAAACGGTAGATTACCTAATAATAATATAATAATATGTATATATACCGAGCGTAGTTGCCAGGAACCGTGCAACCCGTGAAGTGGGTCAACTCTGAACATGCAGCCGTAAGGGAGAAAATTGTTTTGAACGACGATGAAATTATAGAAGAGAAATGAAATGGCAAATGTGGCGGTCATGTTAGTTGCCCCCAGGAATATGACGAAATAAAATATGAGAAGAACCAATTTCTTTCCCGAGGACCAGGATTCTCACGAGAATAGGAAATAATTGCGTAATTTTGCGAACCTTAAATTTCAATCCAAAATAAATTCTAAACCTGGAAATCTTTTTTGTCTCTCCTCACTCTTTTTCATCACTGAAAAAGCGGTTATTAACCTAAAAAATGTAGTCCTTTCCATTCATAAACGGTTGAAGGAGTAATATTTATGTGTGCTTGCATTAAAGATTACGAGAGAAACTTTCAGAAATTCCTTTCAAACCACTTATCAATCAAAACTAGATAGAACGATTGTGAAATTGACTTAAGAATTACGTAATTACTTTGTTAATGAAAAATGGAGAATTTTTAGGGAAATGTTAGGCATTTCGGAGGTAGGGGGTCGACAAAGAGTTGGCATGTTGAACCTACACGAGAAGAAGAGATAATCTACTTGGACGCACTCTGAGGCTTGATATTTGGATAAAGACCGCAAGTGAAAGAAATAAAGAGCGGAGGAATCGCAAGGGAAGGCCAAGGTTTGATGTTGAGGAGCACGTGATAGAAGACTGGCACGAGAAGCTACGAAGGAATGAGTAATATTATTGAAATATTTCTAGTAATCTGCAAGTATCCGCCTCGGTAAGTAGACATCAGACAAATTGTTACCCGAATATTTGTACCCCTACCGCAGTCGGACAATGCTACTCAGATTCCCCTTACCGTTCGTGGGAAAAATGAAATTTTCAATCAATCTGTTCTAACTTGATCTCTCTAATTTTATCGACATGACCTTCTCGACGGATGGGGTAAAAAAACATTTTCAACATCACTGTTAAAGACACGTCCTTCCAAAAGATGAGAGAAATTTAATCTGTAAGTAAAATTTCGCGACCGTTGTTTTGGAGTTTAATTTACTGATCTCGTTCGAGCATTGAATTATCTTTGTCATCAGGGCCCTATAAAATGCGCACACAGATTCTTGTGGATTAAAGACTTACTGGTGTGAACAAAAAATACTGGGACCGTAAACTTGAATGGCACTAAATAGTAATAATAATAAGCCAACCAAAAAAAAAATTAAAATAAATAAATGAAATAATAATAAATAATAATAATAAATTTAAACCAATAAATAATAATAATTAAATTTTTAAAAACACCCCCCATACACACACACACAAATTCGAAACAAATAATTAAAGTAATAAAATAATAATGCCAAAATAAATAAAAAATAATAAAACAAACTTACAGCCACTCGATCTCTAGGGTGTGACACGAAATAACTTTCACTCTCTTGAATCACATTCACACACACAAACTCAGGGTTGGCAAGGATCCCTCCTATGTCAGTGCCAGACTTACTGGTGGTTCGAGAAATTTTGGAGCTTTCTGAGACCAGCAGCAAACCAAGCGTTTCAAGAAAGCAGCAAAGAAAATCAATAACTTCACATTTCGAATTACATTACGTTTTCCAGGTGATTAGTTAAACACATGTCTATATTAAAGAGTGACATTTATTATTATTCGGTAATGTACCGGTTAAAGTAGGTTTTTGGAGAAACACACCTGCTAAATAAATATTTTTTGACTCCTCTAAAAAAAACACAGTCGAGCAGAAGACTCTACATCAG
>CM073777.1:11854685-12111864 GCA_037158775.1 Hetaerina titia | reverse complement strand
GAATTTTAAATAAATTCCACTTAAGTAATCAAAATTTAAGTTCGATTTAAAGTTGGAGGTTACAGGTCACGTCGCTATAGTACCAACGGTGTGAGAAATCCGCGCACTGACGATAACGCTGGCAGTTTTATTCTCTTTATCTAAATATACAATTTAATAACCTTTCCTGAAAAATAAATATATTGCCAAAGGACTTGATCAATTAAGTAAGGATTTTTCAATAACCTATCCTGCTTAACAAATATGCCACTTTAAACTGTCACTTGATTCAGTTTTTACTTAAAAGTAAAAATATGATTAATATTATTATTATTACATATACGAGGTTTATAAATTAAGTACTAAGACTTGCAACGTAGTTTTAGATCTGGCAACCCTGGAGGGACTGGGCTTGGAGGGGCGGAAGGGGAACGTGATCCGCTTTCAGTACGGGTTTGAACTCGCTCGAGTCATTAGGTTTTCCGTAGCGATTTTTTTGTGAAAGTTTTTTCCATAGGTTTCTAAAAATTAGTGTCATCAATTTCTAGAAACGATCCACGATGAACGATAAAATCGATCTGGTTTTGCTTCTGACTTGGGCGCAGTGCAATGAATACTCTTGCTACACTTCTGCAGGCCTATGGAGATAGTGTTTTTACAAGATCCCAGGTTTTTCGTTGGTTTAAGGTATTTTCAGAAGGAAGATAGTCGAATGAAGACAAACCACGAAGCGGAAGGCCTTCATCTTCAAGAACCGATGAAAATGTCGACAGAATCCTGAATCTAGTGTGTTCAGATCGTCGGTCGACAGAATGATTGGGGAAGAGTTGAAATTGACTCACTCCGCCGTTCATCAGATTTTGACCAGTGAATATGAGGATGAGAAAAATCTGCGCAAAAATTGTCCCAAAAAACCTTTCGTAAGACCAAAAGGACATCAGGAGGGAAAGTTGCCTTGATTTTTTGTACGTGATTGAAAATGACCCCCATTTTCTGGAACGTGTCATTATTACTGGTGACGAGTTTTAGGTGTTTGAGTACGATCCAGAAACCAAGCGCCAGAACATGGAGTGGCACACTTCAACCTCTCCAAGGCTCAAAAAAAGCAATGATAAGGAAGCCGAAGACCAAATGCATGCTAATTTGTTTTTTCGATATCCACGGAATCCTCCATAAAGAGTTTCTACCTCAAGGCCAAACGGTCAGTCAACACTTTTGCCAGGAAATTCTTGAATAACTTCGAGAAAGGTTCATTCGTGTGAGACCAAGCATCAAGAACAACTGAGTGTTGCATCACAATAATGCTCCTTGCAACACAGAAATTTCAATAAACTAGTTTCTGGCCAGTAAAAAGGGTTCCTGTGGCTCCTCACAGTCTCCTTATTCGCCTGACTTAAGACCTTGTGACTTTTTTCTCTTCTCGAAGTTGTTAAATCACCTCAAGGGAACACATTTAGGGACAGTTGAAAACATTCAAATGGCTGTATCCGACCAGCTGAAGACTAATCCAGGATCGGAGTTCCAGCACTGCTATGAGGAGTGGAAGAACCGTCTCCAGCGCTGTGTGGCTTCAGAAGGAAGTTATTTTGAGGGTGACAATATAAAATTGTAATTGTATTTGAATGAAAAAATTTAAAAAAATCAATTTCCTTATTTAATTTACAACTCTTGTATGTGCAGTTAGAAAGGCTCAGAAAACATCTATTCATTAATCTCCCTCATAAAACGAGGTCCATTCACAACAAATTCGCAATGGTAAAAAATCTAAACTTAACTTCCATGCAAAAATGTTTGTCAAAGCATATAATATCTCAGTACAGCAATCATCTCAATACCAATATCTCTAACAACAAAGTCAACTCATTAGCAGTATTAATAACAATGACAATAATGCTAAATTAATACTATGATGCTATAAACAAAGATAACTAAACCAAATAAAAAGTAAGTCTCATTATGCACATCCCGACATCACACAATATAAAATCACGTATCTTCTAACATCATTACCTTTACAAAATTAGACACCCTGACACAATGGACGTAGTTCAACTCCTCAAGGTCGCTTAGAGTCCAACATATCAAATAGAACCATTGCAAAGTGTATCACCCAGTCTCCTCATTCCAGCAACTGTCTTCCACGAGTTCTTAAAACTCCTAACATTTAATGGAAAGGGCTCAAACAACTCTCCTGGAAGCTGATCTCAATCAGTAATACATTTTATTAAAAGAAAACCTTTTGTCTTCGTTTTTGCATTCTTAAAGAAGTTTAAAATAAAAAATGTGTTTTCTGCGGCGTGACTTCATGGAATTTACAAAACATATTGAAATTAAATCATGGACTTTGTAATGCCACACACTTAATTTGGAACACGACCCAGATGACGATTGAACGACATCATCTGGGTCGTGGGATAAAAATGACGTAGAAACATTTAAACCGGTCGTCTGTAAAACTTATTAAATGGAAAGCGGTATTAACTCTGCTTTTATTTATGGATCAGTTTCACCACATCAATCCGAACAAGCTTCCATAAGAACCGAAGCTATCAACTAACGGGTGAGCCTTAAAACTTCAATTGGTGAGATCACAACGAGTCGTACGAGATTTAATAGGTGCGGTGGGCTGTACCATCTCCTATCATATCTTCGAGTACATTAATAGCAACTCTTTTCACATTCGTAGAGCGCCACGTAAATTATGAATACCGTATGGTATGTAAACATTTGAGTAACTTAATTTCCTTTCATGGGTTTCTTTCAATGGCATAACTTCTCCAGTAGCCGCTAACGTTTTAACGTAGGCGTTTCCCTCACTCACGTCTTCTCCTGGGTGAAATACATGCCGAGAATAAGTGGGCAAGGTAACACTAAATTAGGATCTATTAGCAGAGTACTGGGTAAATATGACGAAAAGTCAATGAGAAGTGTCTTTTTCGCTCGTTAGGCCCCATTTAGAATATGCTCCTATTATATTATGGGATCCTCACGAAGGTGGATTGATTGCAGAATTGGATCGCGTTTTTGCGTAGAGGAGCTAGATTTGTAAAACGTTGTTATGATAAACTTAGTAGTGCATCCAAAATGTTAAAGCAGCTAGGCTAGGAATCACTCACGAAGCGAAGGTTAAATTACAGGATTGGATCTCTTGCATAATTTGAAGGACGTCTATTTAACAGTGATGTTAAAATCATATCATTACCTCCATCGTACCCCGGTAGGAAAGATCATATCAATAAAGTTAGAGAGATCAAGTGTATAGCAGATAGTTGCATGATTTCATTTTTTTCACGAACGATAGGGGATCAGAATAACATTGTCCAACTGCGGTAGGGTCATGTTCGGGTCAAACACACCATAGCGGTGGCTAGCAGGGTGCTAAAATAAATAGTTTTAGTAAAATGTCCCGTGGACAGTTGGTGCCAGGTGTACCCTCTGATTTTTCCAGCCACGGCCACCATTTGGATTCATAGACGAGCGCCTCGGAAGTCTGCAACGACGCCGGCCTTGAGGCAAGGACCCGGAATCTACCGCCCCACTTCCCGAAGTCGCGGGCCGCACATTCACAAGCGTACATTCTCCGGCAGCCCGCCCTGTTGGCTGGTGATCATAGGTGGGGGTAGAGGGCGGGGGGAGAAAGGGATAATCTTTCGCCCGACACGGATCTCACCTCCGCAAGCGTGTTAATATTCATCCGCGTCGCCCGGCCATGAATTATGGGGGGGTGGGGTGACGTGCTCCCCCACCCCCGGCGGCAAAACGGCAAGGGGGAAACGATGCCAAACACGGTCCCTTTCCTCCGAGGTACGAGTCAATTAGCAAGTACCCCAAATGCAATTGCAGACGCAATATAAAACGCTCCGGAACACACGCACTGTAAAGAGCTGACAGCGTAGGAACTAATTTACTTTCTCTAATGAACTTGTATATTTGATACTCCACGGGAATAAATTTCCCCGGGCAATAAATATACTTCATCTATCTTCATTGGGACATACAAAAGGGAGACCCCTGGTTAAATATTCCATATGACCATTGGATAACATCAGATTGAACTGAGGTGCGTGATATTGTGTGTCCATCAACATCTCAAGAAGCTGCAAGTGGAAATGAAAATGTCCCCTGAACCCTAGTTGGTGACCTTCGCCTATTGTATGGGTAAGACAAATACTAAAATTGAGATGTAAAAAATTGCAAACAAGACTTTACGGAGGAATGATGGAACGAAAATCAATTCACTCAAAAAGTATTTCAAATGGATGAAAAAGTCCATGTTGGACTCTCGCGAGAAGATGATGAACACTGCATGTGGTAGTTAACTGAATACATTATTTGAAGGAAACCCCAGAGAGAGAAAGAATTCCATTAAAAGGATATAGATAGGTTTTAGAGAAACGAAAGAGACATCGCAAAAAGGAGCAATGAATAAATGAAAAAACCCTGGAAGGTAACAGAATAGCTTGGCTAGCAACCAAAGCCAGCTTCGGATAAGTCTCATTTAGAATATATTGGAAGTACGATTATACTGAAGTGGTGTAATAAGGCCTTTTCATTAGAAGCATTTGATGACCGTACGGTTTTTTGATTTTACCATTTTCACGTAAGCAATCGATGGTTCGTTCTCAGTCGGGTCTCAAATGTATTCTAACAAAAGAATCGATTTAAAAATGCATATACAAGCTGATGAGATATAGAATACAAGCCAAAATTTAGATCTGCTGCCGCCATTACTAGTTCAACCTGGAAACCTTTCACCGCACCCTCGTATACGGGATCCTCGAGAAGTTGGATTGTTTGCCCAAATGTATCGCGTGAAGCAAAGAGGAGATGGATTCGTGAAACGTTGTTATAATGAAGTCGGTAGAGTATCAATATTATTAGAGTAGCTAGGCTGTGAATCACTCGCGGAGAAAAGGTTAAATTGGAGATTAAATGCCTTGCATACTTTGGGAAGACGTCTCTTTACCATTAATGTCGAAAATGTATTATTACCTCCATCGTCCTACGGTAGGAGAGTTAATGTTAATCAAATTATAGAGATTAAGTGTATAATTGATAGATTTAAGATTTAATTTTACCCACAACCGATAGGGGATCATAATAGCCCTATCCGACCGCAGTAGGGTCATGATCGGGGGAAAATTATTCTGGTATATATTCACCCCCTGCCACACAGGTGGCTTGCAGGAAACTAAAATGAATAAACGAAGTAGTAAACCATATGGCACCCACATGAAGAAGGAGGCCATACTGCAGAAACTGGAGAAGATACAAAGAAAGGCTGCTCGAAATGCAACGGGGAAGCACAGGAGGAGGAAGAGTGAGGCAGAAATGTTAAATATGCTAGGCTGAGCATAAGAAAGAAGCAGGCTCTGTGAAATGTACAAATTTGAAGCTCAAAAGGAATCAAGGTTGTCGTGAGAAATCCCAGCTTCATTGGGAGGTATAATCAAAATTATGAGGTGGAATTCCGAGCGCAAAGAACTATTTTAAAAAAATGTCCTTTCTCATTTATCCAATTATTGACTGTAAGTCTACTTACTTGCAGAACTATTCGAGCCTTTCCCAAGCGATACAAATATATTCAAGAAAGAATGCGAAAAATGTACATGAAAATTGAGTGCATACTCGTTTTCAGTGAAACCTTTCGCGTGAATGAATATTGAATATATGTAATCACATGACAAACTAAAAATTTGTAAAAATTTACTTTAATAATAACAAACCAGCCCTCAGAATGATAATTACGAATTTACGCTAATTTTCAATGACCAGAGATGCGGATGACTACTTTTTTGTTTTAATTAGCTCAAGCCTGTCACGTTGATCACCAAAGAAGACCGCATCCGTATTGAGAATAGAATGCAGTACATAAAATCTATCTTAATACACAACTGTGATACTTGAATCATGACCATGTTAAGAAATGCCGGAAAAATGAACAAACTAAAAAAATTGAATGGGGAACGCTGAAAATAAAACGTAACACAGAAACAACACGCCAAAGTATCTAAAAACGAACGTTCTACATTATGAACAAAAATGCATAAGAAAGCATTTGCCATCCGATATACTAGAGAGGAGAATAACTACGGCATAGATGCGTGGCACATGAGAAATCGGGCATAAAAACACCGTGTCATATTTCTTCGACAAAAATTAAGGAATCAAGTACATCGGGCCAGTGAGGAGTGGATTGAACATTTTACGCGATAGAAAAAAAGGGAGGAGCTAAATTTATTAGAAAGAAAATAATAGATTACAAAAAGTTATTTTTCTCAAAGGTATCAAGGCGTGCGGCGAAAAATATTTCCAGTGGATGGAACTGAACAGTTTTACTTCAATTTTAAAGCACATTCCATCCGAGACTCGAAACTTAAAGGTTTCACACATAAACAAGGGGAGAAGACAAACATCAAACTTTATTCTTTTCTTTAGTGTTTCTTTAATTTAATAATTTCTTTAATCGTACGCAAGCATGAGGTAAAAATATCACCACATTTTTTTCACCGATGTATCGTTAAATTGAATCCCTAAAGGAATACAAGGCTGCGGAATACCTTACTCTCAAAGCTGAGAGCCATGAACGGGAATTTCAGACAAACATCGTCCGTGGTACTGGGAGCAAGATGTAGGGAGAGTCAAACTTCGCCCCTCCGACCGCAGGGACTAATCTTGATTTAAACATTGCGCAGAGATAGGTCAGCTTTTCGAGTGAAAAAAGAACCGGTCGAAGGGTGAGCCCAGTGAGAATTTTCAATGAGTTTTGAGCCAGGCATGGTGATTAAGGGTGATAGGAAGTACGGTCACCCTCGAGCCGGTCAAGGACGAATATAGCGAAGGAATTAAGGAGCCATAATGACTTGAGCGACGCTTCTTCAGCGTACTGAGGCTGGGAATCGTAAAGGGTGCCGTGAGGGAAGAAAGCGTTTGACCTACGCACTCATTTTAACGCTGCGCCATCAGTCTTTTGAACGACGTCATTCGGGTGAGCGAATATCCGCGTGACTCGATAGAGAAGCATAACGCACGACTTGTGACGTGTGCGTGCGTGTAATTAAGGAATGATATCATTCAGACTGAAGAGTTGCCAATGATTCCGGCATTCTACTGACATTTTATCCGAGAATAATGTGAAAACAGGAATGAATGACAAAACATAAACATAGGATTGTTAATGTTATTCTACCGTTTAACGTAGGTTTTGGTTGGACACGGAAATATGTTGGATACATTTTACAGAGTGGCACAGCGATACATATCTTTGCCTCTTCTAAAAAACGCGACCCGGCCCCAGACACTACGATAAACTCTTCTTCAATCCCGAATACTTCCATCCACTTCCGCAAACCAAGGCGTACCTTTTCCACCCCTTCCTCGATTGTCTAACGCTCTTCTCTCCTTCACAGTCTTCAACATCCCATAGATACGCGTAAAAAAAATTCCCGTTTAAAGAAGCATGTGCAAAGTGAAGTAAAACAGGAAATGCACAATTGTACAACTTGGAACGCCTTAAAGAAGTACTTCCTTTAAAAGCCGAGTTAAAGGTCTGGTAGCCTGGGGCACTCCGATACTGTAACGAACGCCTGGGGTTCAAAACATTTTTATCTTTACTTTTGACGACACCTTCTAAAATCAACTGATGCAACCTTTTGATTGAATTACTTTGATGCACAAATTCATGGAGAGCAATAATGGCACAAGAAAGAAATTGACCTCTGGCCCCTCGATGGGTGAATTAAACACGGCTTGTCTCTCAGTTAAGGCTTAGTTCAAACGTGGCCTTTCAAAACCAATGACTGATGTTGTGGCAATATAGGTAGTTAGGGTTAGTCACTGCCTAACTGCGGTGTTTGCAGTTGGTCTAGACCCTTTGGTGTACACTCCGAATTCTTCTTCGCATTATTACCGGTGAAGTTTGGGCTGGATTTCATTTACTGGTGACTGGATCGACAATTCTAGTAAAATCATAGCCTTTAGTTTTATCAATCCATCTAGATTGATTTTCGACACCCTTCCAAACCTCTTTTACAGTTCGCCATTCGTTTTCATTTCGAAGACTTCCCACACACTACGTCTCCCATTATCTGTATCACATTTACATGCATAATCCAACTCATCTATTTTACATTCGACACATTTTCTCCTCTCCCATCTCTGGTGCACGCCCGCCGCACTTTTGCCCGGCCCATGCCATTCTCCTTCTCAGGGTCATCCTCAGGGGCTGCTCCTCCCTCGACAATTCATTGTTCAACCACTCCGGCCAACCCGCACAGCCAGGGCACCACATTTCGACCGCCTCCACCCATTTCATCCCTGCTTGTCCGTTTCTCGCTTCCGCACACAAGTACACACATCGCATGAATTTAGGCCTTAACCAACGTTTTCCTTAATTCAATCGATGGAATAAGTGAAAAGTGCCCTTATACTACTGATAACAAGCAATCACGGCTTTAAGAATTATACTTAATGTTTCCCTGGAATGTTTTCCTTCCGAAGATTATTTGCTTTTTAAGTAGATTAAACTCATCCACTTTCCTTTTAACAACTCTCCATTCACCCAATAATGAAATCGGCCTCTCCTTCTCTGCCGGTGGCCAGGACTTTGGTCCTATGACGATGTACCCGTAATTCATAAGGGCTGCATAGGAGGAATTTAAATTCCAAAAGACTATGATTTGCCTAATCTTCGCTCTACGTCAGAACCACGATCTTCCCAACGAATCGAAACATCGTGATCCCTGAACTACCAAAACCTCACTCTTTCGTTCAAAGCGTTCGCCGAACACGCACTGCACATACACATTGAATATCTTCGCTCAGGGCGAGCATCCTTACCTATCACCTTCACCTAGCCTAACTTCCTACTCATACGTTCCATGTGCTATCACAGTTAAACCTGCATTCTTTAAACCACAAATTATAGCCTGTCACACGGAGGGTGATTTTTCCAAACATCCCAGACAGATGTGCAGATAAATATTTTATCAATATGGTAACCATATAGTAAGCAACGAAAATTATTCAAAACTACAAAAATTCACTCAGTGCGCAAAATGTACGCTCTTCATTAAAAAAATTCACCATTTTTTCTTAAAGGTAAAAATAATGCTTTTCACGTAATTGTGATCATATTTTTGTTCAAATACATTAACTAGTGGGGAAAAAATAGAGCAGGTAAAACAGTTTACACATCTCGAAAGTGTTTTGGACCAATACGGTCAAAGTGGTAGGGACGCAAGGAGAAGAATTGCGCTGGGCAAGGAGGAGGGAGTTGATGATGGGGACGTTGAGTAGGGGGGATAAGAAAAGACTCGTAAAGACTGATATGGAGCGTAGCTATGTACGGCGCGGAAACGTGGTCGCTGAAGCAGGATGATAGACGTAGATTGGTGGCTTTTGAAATGTGGGTGTGGAGAAGAATGGAGAAGGTGAAATGAACCGAAAGGAAAACAAATGAAGGAGTGTTGGGAGAAAAGGGTATATTTGGCTATCGAGGGAAGGGCAAGAATATGATAGGGATGTTGGACGGGATGAAGAGAGGAAATAATAATACGGAGATGAAGAAGGACTTGACGTAGAAATTTATTACTATACGACCCGGGTTTCGACGTCCAACGTCATCTTCAGACCTGAAGCTGTTGTAGTGTAGAATCTTGAGTTATGTTTTGTCAGGAGATATTTATTTGGTAGGTGTGTCCATCCAAAACCTACCTTAAACGATAGATTACTTAAATTTTTAATGTACATCACTGGCATGTACACAACGTAATATGCGAGCACCTAAATAAATAACATCAACTTTAACGTACGCAAAAGGTTATTATAAACCGCCCGGTCGTCAAACGGATGACCCGCACCTGGCATCCGGGCAACTTGTGGATTAGTTCACATAAAACTCAATCGGAATGAATTCCCCGTGTTGAAAACTTGGTTTGAAACCACAGACTGCACACGGCCACGGTCTGGCCACCTTTTATTCCGTAGTCACTGTTAGTCACTATGTATGCACACGACACAAGATTCTTTTTTCCCTTTTGCTTTACAAGATTCTTGTTGCACTATCTTCCTCACCCCAACAAACATTCTTCTAATGGGAAGAGTTGACCCCAGCCGTACTCTTATAAGTGGGCAGTGGATAGGAAGGGGAGTTAGAAAGGTTATAAGTTAGCGGAATAATTATAAATTAAAGAATAAAAATTTAAAAAAAAATAAAATAAAAAGAAGAAATACAAAAATTAAATTGTACTTACTAGTGAAGGAAACATTCACGCACTCTCTAATTTGGATGTGCTATGCAGCCTTGATCCTTACTACTCGCAATCACTCACACCCAATCAAGACTTACGAGAGGTTTCCCTCTACGCCAGTGGTCTGACAATTACACGTAATAAAATTAAAATACTAATTTATTTTTATTTATTTCGTGCGTCTGTTGTAGTGTAGAATTCAGCCTACTGAACACCGGACCCAGAACTTCAGAAATTTCTTCAATTTCTCAACTCACAACATCATTCCATCAAATTTACGATGGAAGTAGAAAAGGACAACCAACTACCTTTCCTGGACGTGTTAGTCAAAAAGAAGAGTGTTGGGAAGCTGGGGCATGCTGTCTACAGAAAGAAGACGCACACCGACCGTTATCTAAACGCAACCTCTCACCACCATCCGCTCCAGAAGACATCTTTGGTGGACACACTAGTTCACAGAGCGTATGAAATCTCTGACGTCGATTCTTTGCTGACTGAAAAGAAACATCTCCTGAGAGCACTACAACAAAACGGCTATCGGAACGATATGGTCCTAAAAAGGACCGCCAGGGAAGAAAGGCGAAGACGAGATTCTGACAAGTCAATCAAGCAGACGGAACCGGACTCAAAGGCATACGCGACTATCCCCTTCGTATCGGGAACATCCGAGAAGATAGCCAGAATTTTTAAAAAGCACGACGTGGTGACATGGTTCAACTGAACCAAGAAAATAGCGGACGCGCTCCCCGGACCGAAGGACAAAATCTCGAAAGACCTATACGAAGGGGTCTATCAAGTACCGTGTTCATGTGGAAAAGCCTACATCGGGGAAACATGCCGAGCTATGAAAGTTCGGATGAAAGAACGCCTCCGGGCTACAACGAATAAACAGTTTCACCTCTCGGCCATCTCCGAGCATAAATGGAGTGAACCCGGCCATGATATTCTATTCCATGACGCTACAATCACAAGTAAAGAAAGTAGATATTACCCACGCCTAATTAGAGAAGCTATTGAGATAGCCAAAAACCCGGCGAATTTCAATAGAGATGAAGGCTACCATCTCCACAACGCGTGGAAGAGAGTCCTTCGAAAAAGGACCAATCAGAGAGCAGCACCTGGACGGCACCACCTATATAAGGACGGCCAAAATCTGAGTCCCTCATCTTCGACTTGAAGACGCCGGATGAAACTTCGGCGAAACTGTCGTCGGCTTCAAACAAACCCGAATATGCAGAATTCTTCAAGCCACCGCCGCGAAAATCTACGCAGCTAAGAGAAGTTATGTTTGACAAACATTGAAATGTTATGTCTCTTCACTCATAACGCAAACAATGAATAAGTACTGAAAACATTATGAAAACTTTTCAGGAAGTCAGAAATAGCACCACCGTTATTCTTTGAAGCATGAGATATTCTTCAACACAATTTTAGCACGTGAGACATTCCAAAGGAGCGTAGCGTGCGGAGATCTTCACCAAAATTACCAGTGATTCCACTACAAAAATCGTATTACTTTGTTCCGCAATAATAAAATATTGAAACGATGCCCATCGAACGCCCATCTGTTTCTAGCTAAGCTTTTCAACGCTGCTCTGAACTCCGGCCACTTCCCGATTGACTGGAAGTGGGCAAAGATCAAAATGTTACCGAAACCACAAAAACCACTCAGCGACCCGGCATCATATCGGCCGATCAGCCTACTGAACACCACTGAAAAACTCTTTGAATCAGCCGTCAAAAATCGACTAAGCCCGTTCCTGGAGGAAGTAATCATCCCCGAGCAGGCAGGGTTCCGGCCCAAGACTTCAACAACTCACCAGATACTAAGGCTAACTGAGTACATTACAAATGGCTTTAACAAGAAAATGATCACTCAGGCGGCTTTTTTGGATCTGGAAGCTGCGTTTGATCGTGTTTGGTCAGAGGGTTTACTCCACAAGCTCACAAACTCACCGACTACAACGTATCTACTAAAAATTATGAAGTCCTTTCTGGAAAGAAGAACCTTCCATGTCGACAATGCCTGCTGCATTTCAGAGAGAAGGAGCATGAATGCCGGTGTCCCACAGGGCTCCGTTCTGTCGCCATTACTATTTTCAGTATACGTTAACGACGTGCCACGTAACCCTGGCACCGAACTATATCTATTCGCCGACGACACCACGATCACAGCTCAATCCAGGAATCCGTCTTGGGCTGCTGATAGGCTACAGTCCCAGCTAGACAACTTAAACGAGTGGCTGATCGACTGGAAACTAAAAGCCAACAGCAAAAAAAGCGTGCATATGACGTTTACCAGGAGGCCAAAGGCAGGAGTTGGGCCTCCCCTCTTCTTGGGTAACGATTGTATCCCTAGGAAAGATAAGGTTAAATACCTAGGAGTAATTATTGATAAAGGCCTCAGATGGAACCAGCACATCAAACAGGCTATTGGAAACGCAACAGCAGCGGCGGCAGCGTTAAATCCCATATTGCAACCAAGATCACCCTTAGATCTAAAAACAAAGAAAGTCATTTCTACGGCCATGATCCGTCCGCTTCTAACCTATGCAGCGCCAGTATGGCTGCAAGCTGCCAAAACTCACCTCAACAAAATAAAATCGACGGAGGATAAAATCGTTAGGAGATTCGTCGGAGTCCCATGGTTCATAAGAAACAGAGAGCTGAGAAAGGACCTCACTTTAACGCCAATCCTGTCCATCGCAAAGAAGATGGCTATGGATATGGATGCGTCATTACGAAGCCCCGAAAATCCTCTCTTAATAGACCTATGGAGTTACTCTCCTGGTGATCTGACAACTCACAAAAGACCGAAAATAGGAACAACAGCACATGTCCCTGTGCCGCAATGAATATACATAATTTTAAACCAAGGAAGAAAAAAACGGGGAAAAATGCTTATATTATTTTTTAAAAATAAATAAAAAAATAAACGTTAATATAAAATTAACGGATAATATTTAAAAAGATTTTCACTTGATATAAAAAATAATAATAAACAAATACAAACTAAGTAACATGAGGTAATTAACAATGGAAACGCACCCAAATAGATGTTTGCTGTAAACAGCTTCAGCTGGACGCAGTAATTCAGACGGTCAAGAGACCGAGAATACAGTCGGTCGGTCGGTCTGTTACGCAATGCCATGAAACCTTAGCCTGTAGTCTTAATCTAAAAATTAAAGTCTTCAATTTCCTTTAATTAAAGTTTTAATCTCAAAACAGTACATTGTCGGTTCTTATCCAACACCTACACGTTTCGAGCGTTTGCTGTGAATTAGATACGTAACGATGTCATAAACGTAACAAGTTTTGATAAATAAAGTATTCTTTTTGTTAAGATTGGTACAAAAAATTCATTATTTGAAGTTCACCATCACATGACTATAGTGCAAACTCCCAACTCGCTGGTCCAAATTATGCCCATACGGTTGCGGTAGTTGAAATCTCGCTCGAGTCAAAACTGCTCTAAAAACATCCCTCCTCTTCAGATCTATCAACATCGCTAATACGCGTCTATCAACACTATACAACTTACTACAACATTTAATCCATAAACATTTGAAAAGACGAAAGAAATGTTAACATATGTACGACTAAGCGCTAATGTACCCCTTTCCACGCCAAATGTCTATTTCGATACAAATTCCTCCCTTTATTTCATTTTCTCAAATTATTCACCATTGATTCATGAGTGTAACTTTTGTTATTGAGTAATATTACACAAAAAAACGCAAACATCAGTACACCATAGTGACTATGATTTTTAGTGATTTTAGCGTTGGCGATCTTATTTAAAAAACTGAGGAAGTTTAGCATGAAGAGCAATCGAAATGTTTAATTATTTCTCCGCTGCTCAGGGAACCAATATTGTAGAAGATTGCTTCAGCGAGACTTTTCCAAATGATTCGATTCGAACGTGGTTCAGCCACCGGTGACGATGGAGGGATACCCCTCCAACCCCCTACCCACCCTTAAAGCCACCCCTCAACAACCCGCCTCAGCAGGCTGCACCATGGAACTCACAACTCCACCCCATCTTCCTCCCGCCCCGCCCACCGCGAAACCCACCTCCTCGGTGGACCCTGACTCCTCATGCTCAGAGCTTCGCCCGCGAGGTTGGGGGTGCGTACCCCCCTCTGGACGGAAGTGTTTTATTCATTTTTTGACTCGGGGTAAAATGAGATGCACGCGAAGCAGGCGCAGAGCGAGGATGTGGTGGGGGATGGGAGGACGAGAACATTGGGAAAGAGAGGGTGGTTGGGGTGCCTCACTGATTGGGCGACGAATGATTGATTGATTGGATGAATGATGGCGGGAGAAATTATTAAGGATCCCTCGTACAAGGAGGTAATCTTTCCCCTTTGGGGGGAACGCCTCTGTTTGAGCGGGGAATGAGAGAATTTTATAATCGACGAATTGTAGACTGCGGATCCGACCGCCGCTGACGTTAACTCACGTATTACAATTGGATGTTCGCAGAGACTTCCTTTGAACTCCTGTTCGTCAACCAAATATTTCTCTTTTACTCTTTCAAAACCATGAGACTGATGCTCAGGAAAAGTAAAATTGTATCCATTACCCCTAAAGCAAATCCTGGTTTATCCCCAAAGAGGACCAGTTCTGTGTCCTAACGGTCGCTCCTTTTCAGTGAATTCACGTCGACGGCCAGAAATGAAACCGACAGTTTCAACGACAGACGAGAGTTAGCAAGCTTCTCTGCTTCCTGTCACCTATACTGACCCCCGGCTCCGAAGCGCAGTTCCTGCGATCAAAAAGACGGAAGGACAAAGTTCATCAGATATGCCACCTATTGTAATGGACAAGGGTTATTCAGGAAATCAAATGAAAATGATAAATCCCACAGACAATTATACCATTTACACTAACTCATTATAAAAATGTAGGAAGTGGTTCTTTCGGGTTTTCTTCCGCGTGTATCCATTTTCCGGACAATATTTCGCCAACGTTCCAGTTGGCTTCCTCAGGTCCACTGAAGTGCCGATGCAGTTCGTTTCGTTTTAAATGTTTTTATTTCCGTACGGATTGATACAGAGAAATGGCAATACAAGATGCAGAAGTGAATACAAAAAATACGGAAACCCCGTTTTAGGAGAAGCTTCTCTTCGGGGTGGAAAGCAACAGATATGACGAATCACAATGGAGGCGATGGCGGAAATTGCCGATGCAGGTTTTGGTCCAATATATATACCCTCCGTTTGGCGCCTATTTTGTGGAGGTGTGTTCTGATTCGTTGAAATCCTTGGAGACACGTTTCCAAAGCGCGTGGAAACGGGTCCTCAAGGATTTCAACGAATCAGAGCACACCTCCACAAAATAGGCGCCAAACGAAGGGTATATATATTGGACCAAAACCTGCATCGGCGGCGTGCTCTTATACAAGGTCTTCATCAGCCCCGTCACGGAATACGCGGCGCTCGCGTTCCTCCCTCATCCCAATAGTCTGGAGCACTTAGCTAGTTTTGAGCGAAGGGTCCTGCGACGGCTGCTCCTCCTACCTCCTGATACACCGAGAGAGTACGTGTATCACCGTGCTGATATCGAGTCTATCCTCCACAGGTTATGCCGTGCTCGCTGTAGGAACGCAGCCCGATTAGCCGACTCCAACGAGGAGCTACTCACCGCCATCCTCAGCACCGTAAGAGGCCTTCTCCGCCGTCGACCCGTCAGGAAACTGCAGTCCCCAGCACGGGTGATCTCGGGCCAACTGCAACAGTACTACCCAGACATCTCCCTGCCACCGCACCGGGTCCGCACAATTCTCCCTTTTCCCCCAAGCCTGCTCCCTGACTCGGGCCTGCCTCTATTTCGACCACCCCGCCGCAAGCCTAGAAGACATCCATCTGCAGCACACCAGGAAGAGCCGCGACGAACCGAAGACAATACCAGTGAAAGTGCCGTAGTGACTCAGTGAATAAGTGACCCCCAACAACGGACGAAAAGGACAATTATTTTGTATTTACTGTTGACTGTTTTACTGTTCCTTCCTTCTGTCGTTATTCTGTGTCGGTGGTCTGGCGGAGGTTTTGCGGGTTTCCCTCCGCCCGTGGGCAAATGCCAGGCCAATACCGCTCCCGCTGAAAAGAATTTTTAATTACGCCATCGCCTCCTTTGTAATCAGTCCTGTCTGTTATTTTCCACCCCGAAGAGGAGCTCATCCTAAAACGGGGTTTCCCTTATGCTGTATTCCTTTCCCATTTATGTATTCCTATTCTTCCTGCACCATTCTTTACGAAATAAAAACATTTAAAACTGAAACTGAAAAACTGCATCGGCACTTCAGTGGACCTGAGGAAGCCAACTGGAACGTTGGCGTACTATTGTATTGTCCGGAAAATGGATACACGCGGAAGAAAACCCGAAAGAACCACTTTCTATATCAAAAATCTCCGCGGAAGCCTACATGGAAATCATTATAAAAATATTTAATAAAAATCTACCAGATACTTTCATAATGAATGGGTACAAATGCTACATAAATAATTTGTGACTCTCAAAAAAACCCAGCCAACATCATTCTCTGCAACAAATCCCTCCCCATCTCCGTGCATTTCTTTCCTCCCTTCATCCCCTCCAACATACCTATCCCATTCTTGCCCTTTCCTCGTTTGCCTAACAATCTCCCCTCTATCAATCCGCGCTTGGTGTATTTTTCCAGCCTCCTAATGATAACTCCAAACAAATGCCTCTCCTCGCCCACCATCTCTAGTATTTCTTTTAATTTCAGCCCATCTCACCTTCTCCATTCTTCTCAAAACTCATATTTCAAAAGCCTCCAATTTACGTCTATCCTCCTGCTTCAGTGACCACGGTTACGTGACGCAAGTAGCTAAGCTCCATATCACAATTTTTAAGAATGTTTTCTTAACCTCTCTCCACAACCTCCCCGACATCAACTCCCTCCTCCTTGAGAAAGCCTCTTTGCCTAGCGCAATTCTTCTCCTCACGTCACTACCACTTTAACCGTATTGGTCCAAAACACTTCCGAGATATGTAAACTGCTCTACCTGCTCTATTCTTTCCCCGCCTATTTTAATATTTAGCGTAGCCTTTTTCTTTCTGGAAAATTGCACAACCTTTGATTTATTAATATTGTTTCTCATCCCATATTTATCGCACTGAACCTCCAATTCACTCAATAATGCTTGCAACCCCTTGGCTGACTGAGCAACTAATGCTTGGTCATTAGCAAACCTAACGTATTTTACGAATTCCCCTCCGACTTTCATTCCTACCTCCAGTTTTTTCCATGCCTCTTTAATCATTTCCTCCACATATACGTTGAACAGCACCGGTGACAATGGGCAACCCTGCCTTACACCTCTTGCCCACACTAGCCATCCGGACTCTCCGTTCCCCACTCGCACCTGAGCAGTCTGAGACATGTACAGGTGCGGATTAGTCTCCTGTCCCTCCAATCTATTCCTATTTTCTTCGATACACACATAAGTATTTCTCAATTTACACTACCAAACTTTTTTGAAATTTAAGAAACACCCAAATACGTCCTGATTGTATTCTTTATTCCTCTGATTAGTGATCTGATTCCTACAATGGCATCACGCGAACATCAGTCCTTCAAAAACCCAAACTAATCATCCTCTCAGTAATCATTTGCTCTACTCTCTATCCTTTTGTTGATTATCCTGATAAAAACTTTAGCTGCGTGAGATATCAAACTATTGTTCTGTAATCCTCACATGATGTATCCTTTATCTTTTTCGGAATAGGCACTAACACTGATCTTACAAAATCTTCCGACCAGATTCCTTCGTCATAGATACTACAAATCAATCCATATAGCAAAATCGGAGCACTTAGGCGGTGTACAAGATCGCAGATCTCTATGTAAATCAGGTTTCCTTTCTAGCTCAAATGGTAGAGCATCCACCCGGAAAGTGGAAGGTCCGATGTTCAAATCCCGGATAAGGAAATATTTTTAAATTTGTGATCTGCTCAAATACGCCTTCCCCACCTTTCCTGTGTTTTTCTTTCATGTGCTTTCCCATCCCCTTTCCTTAGATCTATTTCAATGCGTGAAGTAATATATAAGCATAGAATTAATAAAAATATTAATAATATATGTATATATATCATTATTATGTAATCTACTGGTTAAGGTAGGTTTTTGGTAGAACACAACTATCAAATAAACATTTTGTAACTCCAAACAAAACCCAATCCAGCAACCTAATCTACATCAGGTCCCTCTTCATCTCTGTGCACTTCTTTCCTCACTTCATCCCGTCCAACATCCCTATCCTGTTCCTACCCTTTCCTCGCTTGCCCAACATTCTCCCCTCTATTACCTTCTTCAACATTCCACTACCGCTCAATATACCTTTCATCTGCCTCCATAGGATTTCTCTCAACAAACCCCTCTCCTCACCCACCATCTCAAGTACTCCTGGAGTTGGATCTCATTTGTTTTCCTGTTTCACCCTCTCCTATATATATATATATATATATATATATATATATATATATATATATATATATATATATTGGAGAGGGTGAAATGGACCGTAAGGAAAACAAATGTGGACAATCCATCCATCCCATCCATCCAGGAGATGGTGGGTGAGGAGGGGTTTGTTGAGAGAAATCCTATGGAGGCAGATGAAAGATTTATATATATATATATATCCCTCCCATGGACTAGAACCTTGTCGTGGTGAAAGGGCTTGTGTGTTCCGATGACCCCTAGAGCTGTGCTGGCGGGAGTAATAATAATTACTCCTGGAAGGGTCACCCATGCCAGATAGGTCGAAGGTTAGGAGCCAGGCGAAAGGTAGTCCACGCAGCGTCTGTTGCTCAGTGAGGCGGCTGCAATGGCGTCTGACCCCAGTGGGGCGGCCATTAAGTGATGGTGTCACGTTAAAAACACTATTGAGGAAGGCAACGGGAAACCACCTCAATTATCATTCCCAAGAAAATATGATGGACGCAAAACAGAAATTGAGTCCTGGCAACTGCGGGACTCGGCCCAAGGGGCCGTGTGTCGTGCCCGGCAGCGGGGGAGGCAAGGCATCCGCGGTCGTCATCCCACGAAATCCTTGCGGGGGAGAAATAACAGCAGCAGGACAGAAGACTCAGAAGAAGGTGAAAGTAGTAAGAATAGGAAACTGGAACGTCAGGACAATGTTGAGGAGAGGCAAATTAGAAAATATTAAGCGAGAGATGGAAAGAGGTGACATAGATGTTTTAGGCCTCTGCGAGGTGAGATGGAAGGATAGCGGGGATTACTGGAGTGACAATTATAGAGTAATATACAGCGGCGGGGACGAGAGCCAACAAAGGGTTGCCGTAATTTTAAATAAAGGGGTAGGAAGAAGCGTAGTCAACATAGAGCAAGCGACAGATAGAATTTTACTCGTAGAGATTAAAGCAAAGCCGACGAACTTGGTCATTATTCAGGTATACATGCCACGGAGCAACCACAAGGAGGAAGAAGTCGATAGGATGTATGATGAGTTAGAGGATATCATCGCGAGTGTTCCTGCAGGGAAACATTTGATAGTGATGGGGGAATGGAATGCGACGGTAGGCGAAGGAAGAGATGGTGGTTGAGTGGGGGACTATGGGTTAGGCACGAGGAATGAACGCGGGGAGAAAGCAATTGAATTCTGCAGGAGACAGGGGTTAGTCATCACTAACACATGGTTTAGACACCACAAAAGGCGTAGGTATACATGGAAAATGCCAGGTGACTCAGAACGGTATCAGTTAGATTATATTATGGTTAGTCACAGGTTTAGGAACAGTGTGATAAATTCGCACAGTTTCCCAGGAGCGGATGCGGACTCTGACCACAATTTAGTTGTTATGAAATGTAATGTTCGTTTCAAGAAGATAAGGCAAGGGCGGCGGGCTAAAAAATGGAATTTAGAAGCAGTAAATGAATTAACGAGGAAGGAGTATCAGGAGGCTGTAGAGAAAATGATGGATGACGGTAAAGAACTGAGTACTATCGAAGAAAAATGGGAATGTATCAAGAAAGGGATATTGGAAGCCGCTAAAGACACTATAGGAACCGTTAACGGGAAAAGGATAAGGAAACCATGGGTAACGGATGAGATGATTGCAAAGATGGAGGAGAGAAGAAGATGGAAAAATGTAAACACAGAGTTAGGCAAAATGAAGTACAAAGAATTAAACAATAAATTCAGAAGGGCCACAAATAAAGCAAAAGAAGAATGGTGGAAAACGCAATGCGAGGATATGGAAAGTTTACAGAAGAAGGGTGAAATTGGTGTTCTATACAGCAAGGTTAAGTTATTATCGGGAAGTAAGAAGGCAAGATGTGTGCTAACAGTTAAAGATAAATGGGGTAAGATAATAGTTGAACCAGGAAAAATCCAAGAGAGATGGAAGGAATATATAGAAACACTGTATGGTAAAGAACTTAGGCCGACAAGGTTAGACATAGAAAAGGAACATGACGTAGAAGAAGATAGCTTGGGTCCAGGCATACTCGACGAGGAAATAGAAAGGGCATTAAAAGAGATGAAAGCAAATAAGGCTGTGGGGCTGGACAATATTCCTGTAGAAATGTTGAAATGGTTAGGGAAAGGTGGGAAAAAGGCCATATATGGACTGATTCGTAGTATCTATGAGGAAGGAATCTGGCCGGAAGATTTTGTGAGAACGGTGTTAGTTCCTATTCCAAAAAAGGCAAAGGCTTCGTCATGTGAGGATTACAGAACAATAAGTTTGATATCCCACGCAGCTAAAGTTATTCTCAGGATCATCAACAAAAGGATAGAGAGTAAGGCAAATGATTACTTAGGGGATGATCAGTTTGGGTTCAGGAAAGGAAGAGGTACGCGTGATGCCATTGCAGTAATGAGATCACTAGTCGAGAGGAATATAGAATACAATCAGGACGTTTTTGCCTGTTTTGTAGATTTCGAAAAAGCGTTTGATAGAGTGAATTGGGAAAAATTAATGCGTGTATTGCAGAAAATAGGAATGGATTGGAGGGACAGGAGACTGATCCGCAACCTATACATGTCTCAGACTGCTCAGGTGCGAGTGGGGAACGGAGAGTCCGGATGGGCAGTGTTAGGAAGAGGTGTAAGGCAGGGATGACCAGTCTTTGGCTTGTCAGTCGGCCAAGGGGTTGCAAGCATTGTTGAGTGAATTGGAGGTTCAGTGCGATAAATATGGGATGAGAATAAATATTAATAAAACAAAGGTTATGCGATTTTCCAGAAAGAAAAAGGCTAAGCTAAATATTAAAATAGGCGGGGAAAAAATAGAGCAGGTAGAACAGTTTACATATCTCGGAAGTGTTTTGGACCAACACGGTCAAAGTGGTAGGGACGTAAGGAGAAGAATTGCGCTAGGCAAGGAGGCTTTCTCAAGGAGGAGGGAGTTGATGACGGGGACGTTGAGTAGGGATGTTAAGACAAGACTCGTAAAAACTCTGATATGGAGCGTAGCTATGTACGGCGCGGAAACGTGGTCGCTGAAGCAGGAGGATAGACGTAGATTGGAGGCTTTTGAAATGTGGGTGTGGAGAAGAATGAAAAATGTGAAATGGACTGAAAGGAAAACAAATGAGGAAGTACTAGAAATGGTGGGGGAGGAGAGGGGTTTGTTGAGAGAAATCCTATGGAGGCAGGAAAAATGGATGAAGGGCGTATTGAGCGGTAGTGGAATGTTGAAGAGGGTAATAGAGGGAAGAATGTTGGGCAAGCGAGGTAAGGGTAGGTAGGATATATATATATATATATATATATATATATATATATATATATATATATAAATCAGTTACCCTCATTAACGTTTAAATGGAATGGATCAGAGTGATATCTTTACGTTTTGATGCATAATGCTGTTTATATTCATTAAAAGATCTATATGATAAATGCTCAAACCTGCTCCCTCGTCTGCTGTTACCATAACCTTCTAGTTGCACATTACGACCAGGTTTATATTGCGGTTGATTGCACCAATAGCGGGCTTAGTATTACGGTTTATGAATGCCATTGGAAAATCTTACGGATTTAATTATGGCAGACATTATTACCAAGAAAAAATCAGACAGAAAAGTACAGACTGAGTATTCAGTGTCATGAAAACAATACTTAGTTCTTTTTTTCATTGTACGACTCTCAATTTAACTTTCGGAAGACCATTTTTCAGATGTAGAAGTATCAAAAGAGATTTTAAAATTGGTATAACATATTCTATTAAAGGTTTAATGATTGGTGCTCGATGAATACGAACGAGCAAAATTCCATTTTTTCATAAAAAATTTGAATTTCGAAAATTGTCTCTTTTTAACTTAAACTCAATTTGAAACGACAAACGCACCTTCATCGGGATTGATCAAGGAAATGTGAAAACATTATTCTCGTGCAAGAACACCCATCATACCGCCAAAGCATTTCATATATGTATTTTGACATCAGACATTTAAAAAAAAGAACAATGTGGCACAAGTTTTGCAGATGATAGCTATTTTGGTCCGGAAAAATAATATCCTTCATTTATCCCCTACAAAAATTGCCCCGGCGCAATTTGTCTACTCCCGAACGCGCAGAGATTGCTATGCAAAAACTCCATAGAATGCATTATTCATGCATTCCGGCGGGAGGGTTCGGAGAGGGGGATGGGTTGCCTGGGAGGAGATTTCATCGATAAACGCACCAATGGCGAGGCGAGTAAGCACAGCAGAGCAAACGCGAATGGAGGGGGGTGGAGTGGAAGCGGGTGGAAGGGCGACCGGTTCCCCCTCGGAGCAAACGCAAATTGAAAAACATCGCATTGCTTATTATTTTATGACTGATAGGAAGACCGTAAGAGAGAGATTGAATCTCCATCCCTCCAGGACACGTCGTCGTTTTAATTCAAAATCAAAAATCTCGGGAAATATACAGCATCTAAAGCGCGAGAGTAGTGAACAATTACATCGAAGATTTCTCCTCTGCGCATCAAACATGTCTAGCGTGACACAGCTCAACCCCGTTTTCTTCCTCTAAGGAAGCGTGCACGCAGGAACACATTCCCCAGCATTGAACAGTCCGGCGAGATACTTCATTTGAAAGGCATGTCAACTCAGTCCACACTTGGATTCAAACAATAAATACCGCCTCAAAAGGTAATATTCATGAAAAAGCCCATCTCAAGACGCCACGACAGTATCGCGGCGTTTCATCCAACACCTTTGCTCGGCGAAGACATGATAAATCGGGTAACATTTGGAATCTGGGTACACTATTAAAGTAATGCCCATTTTCTGAAAAAAAAAGATTTATTAATCGTACTTGTACAAATGCTTAAAATTCTTCAAATACTCTCTTCCTGGATCGATACACTACCAGAAACGTGTCTTCTACGCCTGGAAGGCACCCTTAGACTCCACTCTACGGGAATGTCCCTCGGGAATAAATAAATAAACGCTAAGTAACATCCTTTTGAATGTTTTCCAATGCTACCAATGCTTTCCTTTCAGCTCACCCTTCAACCGGGGAAAAAAAAAAGTCCCACGGAGCCAAGACGGCACTGTAATGAGGCTGGGGTGCTCCAGGCCAGGAAGCTGACAACGGTGAAGAACGTGTGGCTGAGGGCATCGTCATGGTGTCATTGGCATGGACATGGTGCCGTGTTACAAAGTCGTAAAACACACTTCACGCGGAGGCATGCTTTTTCCGTTAAGACTGCTCGGAGAAAGCTAGCGACCGGCTCCGTTGGAAGGAAAGACCCGCCACCACATTTCCCGACTGGTTTTACCGCATTGCCAAGGATAGTCACGCCATAAGAAAATCATGCGCATCAATTCCATATTGGACCATGCAAATCAGATGGACGGAAAGGGAAGCACGTGGACAGTGTCTGGAAATGTCTTAGTCTTTCGCATTAACGCATCGGTTCTCAATTATCTCGAAGAATTTTCGAGCCTTCATGGGTATTCCACGTCGATTGCTTCGTCGCAGAAGAACATTTGAAATGTTGGGGTCGGTTTTTATTGTTGCTGCTACTTTAGCGAAACCGGACGCTTAATTTAATCGATGAATTTACGCCTCGACATAATAACTTGGAATACCTCGAATGACATGGGGAGTGGGGTGCATAATCAACTCGAACGATGAACATGACATTCAATGGCAGACAGAATAAAGCGGACTAGGACGCAATGGCAATAAAACTCCATTCCGAGAGTCACCTCACATTCGCGCAGAAATAGACCAGAAGGGAGCTGGGGATAATTTCCAAATTGCGTGCGAGTTGAGTTTTTTAAGTTTTCAATTATTGACCTTATATTCATGAAAGAGCACTTAATGATTGAGCGAACGCATAATACGAAAACATTGAAGGGAACGGGTTAATTTACAAATCTAAATAATTCATCTCTCCAGGATTTGATTACGTCTAAAAGTACCGGTCGTTTCTGTGTGTGAAAAGGTAGCGACCCGCAGAAGTATCACCTGCATAGAAACCGGAATTACAAGTATATTATAATTATCTAAAAAAATTTCATTTTGGATTGTAATTTTAATTTTAAACTTAAATGAGGTTTTCACTTTATATTTTTTATAATAGAGGGAGAAAATCACACTGGAAAAACTGTATTTTTTGGCATGTACACAAAGTAGTCAAATGAAAACGCATATTACCGCAGTCTTCAAAACATTACTAAAATCTAATTACATCTCGAGGTAAATTATTACAAACATTATCTACGATATTGTTATAAACTACAAGTACATCTAATTTTTCATATATCTTCATTAGTTATACCAAGGAATTGTATACAAGGTTATTTTCATCATACTACTCGAATAGTAAAATAAGATTGATGCTAAAAGTTTACTTTAAAAACTGAAGATATATATTGTTTCGAGTTGTTTTGAGTTTTCAGTTTGAGAGTTTTGGTAAAAAATTTCGCAGTATTTATTTTCTTTAATTAAGTATATTAATGAAGATGATGGGAAATAAAGTGTTACTAGGCAGTAATGATATTGAGGAGCATTAAATACCCACCTAAACTAGAACTGGTGGCGTAGAATGCCTGAAAAGTTACACAGAGTTCCAACTAAATAGATCAACAGAGAAGAATGGAGATGTACCTAACACCATTGTAAAGTACCCTAAATCCAACTTAAAATTTATTTTCCTATGCTTCCGAAATATTCACTATATCGCAGTAAATGTGTGGTCCACGACGGTAGGCTGCATAGGCCAAAACTTTTGTTCCCACTCCCGCCTTGCCCTAAAACAGGCACACCTTCTTGAATCGTATTTATATTTAAGCTAATCGTAGAATCGTGGCAAAGCATCCTATTCTAGAAATCACCACAATACAATTTCCAAATCACTTCACGTAAGAAAGTAATAACTACAATTTCAAATGAAGTCTCCGCGATTACCTACATATTGAGACAAAGATAAATTAGGATACAATAAACACTATGGCTTGAGAATTCCACATTATTCCTCTTTGGAATAGCACACCATTCAGGAAGAAAGGAGTTTGGTCTCCATCTGACGTATCACATGCAGGACGTACGCTGTACTTTCAAAGACATGATTCTTCCATGAAATAAGTGGTATTTTTGCTGGATAATCTTGCCAACCGGCCAGACTCCTACGGAAAGAGCATCCGCATTGTCTTCGCATCCATAAAGGAATTGGATTTCCGGTGGCATATTGCAACACTCGACGTTGAAATAGAAACGGCATTAAAGGAGATGAAAGCAAATAAGACCGTGGGGGTGGAGAACATCACTGTAGAACTGTCGAAATGTTTAGGAAAATGTGTTGAAATGTTTAGGAAATGTGTTGTCCTGTATGGACCGATTCGTAGCATCTATGAGGAAGGAGGAAGATTTTGTGAGATCAGTGTTAGTTCCTATTCCAAAAAAGGCAAAGGCTACATCATGTGAGGATTACAGAACAATATGCTTGATATCGCACGCAGCTAAAGCTATTCTCAGGATGATCAACAAAAGGGTAGAGAGTAAGGCAAATGATTACTTAGGGGAAGATCAGTTTGGGTTTCGGAAAGGAAGAGGTACGCGTGATGCCATTGCAGTAATGAGATCACTAGTCAAGAGGAATATAGAATACAATCAGGACGTTTTTGCCTGTTTTTTAGATTTCGAAAAAGCTTTTGATAGAGTGAATTGGGAAAAACTAATGTGTGTATTGCAGAAAATAGGAATGGATTGGAGAGACAGGAGACTGATCCGCAACCTGTACATGTCTCAGACTGCTCAAGTGCGAGTGGGGAATGGAGAGTCCGGAAGGGCAGTGTTAGGAAGAGGCGTAAGGCAGGGTTGCCCATTGTCACTTGTTCTGTTAAGCGTATATGTGGAGGAAATGATTAAAGAGGCATGGGAAATCTGGAGGTAAGAATGAAAGTTGGAGGGAAATCCGTAAAATCGGTTAGGTTTGCTGATGACCAAGCATTAGTTGCTCAGTCAGCCAAGGGGTTGAGGGCATTGATGAGTGAATTGGAGGTTCAGTGCGATAAATATGGGATGAGGATCAATATTAATTAAACAAAGGTTATGCGATTTTCCAGAAAGAAAAAGTCTAAGCTAAATATTAAAATAGGTGAGGAAAAATAGAGCAGGTAGAACAGTTAACATATCTCGCAAGTGTTTTGGACCAATACGGTCAAAGTAGTAGGGACGAATGGAGAAGAATTGTGCAAGGAGGCTTTCTCAAGGAGGAGGTGTTTGATGACGGGGACGTTCCGTAGGGAGGTTAAGAAATGACTCGTAACAATTCTAATATGGAACGAATGAAATGTGCGGCGCTGGAACGTGGTCGTTGAAGCAGGAGGATAGACGTAGATTGGAGGCTTTTCGAATGTGGGTGTGGAGAAGAATGGAGAAGGTGAAATGAACCGAAAGGAAAACAAATGAGGAAGTGCTGGAGATGGTGGGTGAGGAGAGGGGTTTGTTGAGAGAAATCCTATGGAGGCAGGAAAAATGGATGAAAGGCATATTGAGCGGTAGTAGAATGTTGAAGAAGGTAATAGAGGGGAGAATATTGGGCAAGCAAGGAAAGGGCAGGAGCAGGATAAGGATGTTGGACGGGATGAATGGAGGAAAGACGTACGCAGAGATGAAGAGGGACCTGATGTAGATTAGGTGCTGGATTGGGTTTTGTTTGGAATTACAAAATGTTTATATGATAGTTGTGTCCATCCAAAAACCTATCTTAACCGGTAGATCACCATAAAAAAATGTAACAACGTTAGAGGGCTAACTCGGGCGAGGCGGAACCTTTAAGGGCTCTTAGGCTACCCTTAAGTGTTGAGTTACTACGGTTTCATGTCAGAAGGGATGGAGGAGCTTAAGAAAAAAACCAGAGTGGTCACACAAACCATAGATGTGATCGCTACAATCAAGAGAAGGTCGACGTGTGCCAACATACTAACGGAGTCAAATAATAAGAACTCGTAATTTGTCGCCCTATATTTAATTACAACATGAAATGTAGCAAAACCAGTTCACAAGATAAACACTGTAGCTCTTCAGAGATAATTCAACCTTTAAGCGAAGGGCAAATATCTGTTGCATTAGATCTTGGTAGCTCCCTTGAAAGTGACTTGGAAACTAACAAATTCCATTTTCCATACAAAGCAACCAATCCTTGGAATATATTGGCATTCATCGGTTTTATTTGTTGTAACTGACAAATTGATTTAAAAAATGTGCAATTTATACTATTAACACTCAGCGAAGTAGCCCTAACGACAAAATTCACGGAAGTAGATCCATAAGAGCATTACTTAATTCTGATAATTTATTAAAATCAATTTCATGATCAATTTGAAAGATTTCTTGTCCAACACATCCAATCTTAATGAAGATAAATTAGGAAAGAAAAAATAATAACTCAATTAAATTGAATATATTCTAAGGATACTACCTTGTTCAAAAAGTTCCCGGAATTTATTTAGAAAATTAAAAATACGAGTTTATTCATCTAAATCTATATTGTCCCCTTCAAAGTAATCCCCATCGACTGCAACACACTTATGCCAGCGCTTGATCCAATCCTCGAAACATTTTTTACATTCGGTTTTCGGTATGTCCATCAGTGCTTCCTGCGATTTTTCCATTACTTCCTCTCGGCTGCTAAAACGCGTTCCCCGTAATGGTTTTTTAACTCGATTGAACAGAAAGAAGTCACAGGGAGCCAAATCAGGTGAATTCGGTGGCTGTTGGATGGTATTTGTTGCATTTTTCGTCAAAAAATTACGAATAATGATAGCACTGTGCGACGGTCTCTGGTCTCTTTCGGCGAATTTCCGGTCTCTTTCGGCGAATTGCTTCACGCAAACGTCTCATAACGCCCAAATAATACTCTTTGTTTACTGTCTGGCCTTCTGGCAAAAATTCATGATGCACCACACCGTTGTAATCCATGAAAACCGTCAGCATTGCCTTCTTTTTTGACCGAAAACGACGTGGTTTTTTTGGTCTCGGCTCATTTGGTGAACGCCATTCACTTGCCTGATGTCTGGATTGCGTGTCGTACTCATAAACCCACGTCTCGTCTCCAGTAATGATCCTTTTGATGAATGTGGGATCGGATTCAACCTCGCAAATCATGTCTTTTGCGACGTCAACACGGTCTCTTTTTTGCATGAAATTGAGGTACTTTGGCACCAACTTTGCTGCTACACGACGGAAACCCAAATCATTAACCACAATGTCTTGGGCGGATCCATAGGCAATGTTCAAGTCCTCCGCTATTTCTCTGATGGTTAATTTGCGGTTATTGACCAACATTTCTTTTACTTTATCAATTTTTTCACCGACTTTCGATGTCGATGGTCTGCCACTGCGTTCATCATCTTCGATTGACTCACGACCACTTCTGAACCGCTCGTGCCATTGGTAAACGACCGTTTTTTTAGAGAATCGTTGCCGAAACACTTTTCCAACATTTCCAACGTCCGTGCGCCACTAAATCCGTTTTTTACGCAAAATTTAATACAAGTTCGTTGTTGCAAATTTAAATCCATTTCTGCAATTGTAAAAAATCGCCAACACACACAGAGATAGATGTACTCTTGGCTACGTAACTTTTGCAAATGTCAAGTTATGACACTAGATTTAAAGGGAATATCAACAACAGATGTACCAATTTAACAAAAAAAACAGAACTCAAATCGGAACGATGGGAGCGCCACACGGTGGTTATTCCGGGAACTTTTTGATCGAGGTAGTATTCTTCCGTTTAATCGCGAAACATATCAAAGGTGAGTTTCAAGAGCTTCACATGGATAATATATAGTATAGTAGTAGTAGTTAACTGCCGAATTTAAAAAATAAAATACCGGAATTTCACCATCTCATTCATAGCACAGTGTCGGATATCATTATAGGAACTGAAAGCTGGTTAACAGATGACATCGCAGATTGCGAATTATTTCCCAAGTCCTTCATAGTTTATAGAAACGACAGAAAAAATAGAGCCGGAGGAGGAGTGTTTATTGCGGTTAAGAACTCTAACGTTAGTAGAGCCGAGTTATTTCCTGATAGCTGTATAGAAAGTGTATGGTGCTCAGTAAAAACACCCAGATCGAAAAGAATATATATCTGTGCGTATTATAGACCACCACACGTTTGCATTGACTCAATACCAGACCTAGAAAAACTGATACAAAGCTTCACATCCCACAACAGTGAGCCTAGCCTAATTATCGGAGGTGATTTTAATATTCCCACAATAGATTGGGATTCGTACAGTTTTATAAATGGAGGTAAAGACAAGGATCTATGCGAGTCCCTCTTATTCGCGTTCACCTCGAATTCCCTACGTCAATTAGTCACTTCACCAACAAGGGGAAAGAACATTCTTGATCTGTCAGCCACAAATATACCCGCAAAGGTCTTAAATATAGAAGTTGTTGACGGAATCAGTGATCACAGGGCTGTAAACGCTAAATTTTCTCCAAGTGTAGATAAAGTTAACAAACCTAAGAGAAAAGTGTATTTGTTCAATAAAGCGGACTATGATGGCTTAAAATGTGAATTAAAAAGTTCTTTTTTATATTTGACGAATTAGGCAAAACTAATAGTGTAGAGGATACTTGGAATAGTTTTCTTACGATAACACGTTCAGCAATACAGAGGCTCACACCTAGTAAATATATAAAAGAGCATAAGGAACCCCGATGGTACAACTGTGAAGTACGGAAATCTCTTAGGCGGCAAAGGGTGTGCCATGTCAGAATGAAAAACGCAGTTAAAGATTCCTCCCCTGATAAAATCAACGAAACCATACAGAACTACAAAGCATCTAGGTCCACTTCCAAGAAGGCCTTCCGGAAGGCGCTAGCGGAATTCAAAAGGAAAAAATTAGGCGAACATTTGAACGATAACCCAAAGAGGTTTTGGTCCTACGTCAGGGAAGTGCAGGGAAAAAAGTCCACCGTAAACTCATTGAATACCGAAAAGGGGGATAAAGTAACGAGTAGTTTTGATAAAGCCAACATATTAAACTCATTCTTCCAGAGTGTTTTCAACATATCCTCACAAAATACACCCGAGAACCTTCCGAAAATATTTCAGCATTCAATGGAAGCAATCAATATTTCCACCCGCGGAATAGAATTACTCCTTAAAAACATAGACCCCAACAAATCTCCGGGACCTGATGAGATACCGGCGCGCGTGTATAAAGACCTGTCGGCTGAAATTGCCCCATATCTAGATATAATATTTAAGAAATCATTAGCAGAAGAAAGCGTGCCAAACGGCTGGAAGGTAGCTTCGGTAACACCCATATTTAAAAACGGAGACAGGGAGGACCCCAGTAATTATAGGCCAATATCGCTGACTTCCATTTCCTGTAAGATTCTTGAACACATCATTGTTAGTTCCATGATGAGGCACCTCGATAGCCAGGATTTATTAATTAATAACCAACACGGCTTCCGTAAGGGTAGATCCTGCGAAACTCAACTCGCACTCTTTGTACATGAAGTATTGAACTCCGGTGAAAGTAATATTCCAGTTGATGCGATATTCCTAGGTTTTAAGAAAGCTTTCGATAAAGTCCCTCATTGCAAATTACCGGCGAAATTGGAATCCTATGGAATACACGAAAGTATTATTAACTGCATTAAACAATTTTTAAGTGATCGTGACCAAAGAGTCGTCCTGGACGGTGTATCATCCGATACTGTCAAGGTCACGGCGGGTGTACCACAAGGAAGTGTCATAGGTCCCCTCCTTTTCCTTATTTACATAAATGACCTCAGTACCGTAGTTAATCTACATCTACATCTACATAAGTACCCTGCGAGCCACCAAAAAGGTGTGTGGCAGGGGGTGTAGCACCATGAGGGAAGGGTAAGGGTTGAGGGGGTTGGGAGTTAGGTGAGGAAAGGTGGGGGGAACCTGTAGGAAAAAAAATATATATATACATATATATATGTATATATACACACATACATATACATACATACATACACACATGTATACACATCCTCGCGAAGTCCCTAACCTGTACGTTAATACTTATTGTAATGAACTAAGTCCTGGGGAATTTCGACTACGAGCATTCTGTTCCCTTATCGTTCTTGGAAAAAATGACATTTTAAACCTGTCAGTCTTGCAGTCTATTTCTCTAGTCTTATATTCGTGATCCCTTCGACCGTAATACGTTGGGGTTCGTATTATATCCTTGATGTCATCGGAAAAGGGCCCATCTTTAAATGTTTTTAATAAGTTTAATCTATATTGGAAACGCCGCTGTGTAAGAGAATCCCAACCTAAACTGTCTAACAAAGTGGATACGCTGCTGAGTTGGTCATAACAATGTTTGACAAATCTAGCCCCCCTCCGCTGAACTTGATCTAATTCCGAAACCAAATTTATGTTGTGAGGATCCCATATACTGGCAGCATACTCTAGGTGGGGCCTGACCAAGGCAAGGAAACATCGTTCTTTCACCTTTTCGTCGCATTTACCTAGCACTCTTTTCACAAATCCCAATTTTTTATTAGCACGACCGCATATTTCTCGTATGTGTTTTCCCCAGGACAGATCGTGAGTAATTGTTACACCCAAGTATTTAAAGGAATCTACCCTCGCGATTTTGGTTTGTTTCACTTTGTAACTATAAGGGAGGGAATTACTCTTTTCCCAAAAATGTATTACTACGCATTTTTTAAAATTCAATTCCAATTGCCATGTATCGCACCAATTTTGAATTGCATCTAGGTCGTTGGCTAACACGACTCTGTCTTCGTGACTTCGGATGTCCCCATAAATTACTGCATCATCGGCGAAAAGACGGAGCTTGCTATTAACTACGGTACTGAGGTCATTTATGTAAATAAGGAAAAGGAGGGGGCCTATGACACTTCCTTGTGGTACCCCCGACGTGACCTTGACAGTATCGGATGATACACCGTCCAGGACGACTGTTTGGACACGATCACTTAAAAATTGTTTAATCCAGTTAATAATACTTTCGTGTATTCCATAGGTTTCCAATTTCGCCAGTAATTTGCAATGAGGGACTTTATCGAAAGCTTTCTAAAAATCTAGGAATATCGCATCAACTGGAATATTACTTTCACCGGAGTTTAATACATCATGTACAAAAAGTGCGAGTTGAGTTTCGCAGGATCTACCCTTACGGAAGCCGTGTTGGTTATTAATTAATAAATCTTGGCTATCGAGGTGCCTCATCATGGAACTAACAATGATGTGTTCAAGAATCTTACAGGAAATGGAAGTCAGCGATATTGGCCTATAATTACTGGGGTCCTCCCTGTCTCCGTTTTTAAATATGGGTGTTACCGAAGCTACCTTCCAGCCGTTTGGCACGCTTTCTTCTGCTAATGATTTCTTAAATATTATATCTAGATATGGGGCAATTTCAGCCGACAGTTCTTTATACACACGTGCCGGTATCTCATCAGGTCCCGGAGATTTGTTGGGGTCTATGTTTTTAAGGAGTAATTCTATTCCGCGGGTGGAAATATTGATTGCTTCCATTGAATGCTGAAATATTTTCGGAAGGTTCTCGGGTGTATTTTGTGAGGATATGTTGAAAACACTCTGGAAAAATGAGTTTAATATGTTGGCTTTATCTAAACTACTCGTTACTTTATTCCCCTTTTCGATATTCAATGAGTTTATGGTGGGCTTGTTTCCCTGCACTTCCCTGACGTAGGACCAAAACATCTTTGGGTTATCGTTCAAATGTTCGCCTAATTTTTTCCTTTTGAATTCCGCTAGCGCCTTCCGGAAAGCCTTCTTGGCAGTGGACCTAGATGCTTTGTAGTTCTGTATGGTTTCGTTGATTTTATCAGGGGAGGAATCTTTAACTGCATTTTTCATTCTGGCATGGCACACCCTTTGCCGCCTAAGAGATTTCCGTACTTCAGAGTTGTACCATCGGGGTTCCTTATTCTCTTTTATATATTTACTAGGTATGAACCTCTGTATTGCTGAACGTGTTACCCTAAGAAAATTATTCCAAGTATCCTCGACACTACTAGTTTTGCTTAATTCGTCAAATATAAAAAAAGAACTTTTTAATTCACATTTTAAGCCATCATAGTCCGCTTTATTGAACAAATACACCTTTCTCTTAGGTTTGTTGACTTTATCTACACTTAGAGAAAATTTAGCGTTTACAGCCCTGTGATCACTGATTCCGTCAACAACTTCTATATTTAAGACCTTTTCGGGTATATTTGTGGCTAACAGATCAAGAATGTTCTTTCCCCTTGTTGGTGAAGTGACTAATTGTGTGACACGCGGTTTGATACTCCCTGTGGAGTATGCCCCAACACCGGCGCACAACTTGGAACTTCACTCGGCTTGATTAAGGGCGCCAGGTAAGCTACGACGCTTACCGCCGGGAAGTCCCGCACTGGTCACGGCTCCTGATGCACGAATTCCTGGGTCGCCTCAGCCTCCCGCGGACATTGCCTGGATAGCAGCGTGAGTTCTCCTTCTCGGAGGAGGTCCTCGAGTGACTGCTGCCTTTGGGCCGGCAGCCGCTCCTGGTCCGCTGACCCGCGCCACTCGCTCGGCCCGTACACGGCGAATCCACACTGTTCCTCCGCGCTCCTTCGCTCACGCGGCCCGCTGGCCCACGCCACCACCGCACCAAATTTCACAGCCGACGCTGGCCTCTCGGCGTCGCTTGCACTTCACATCCCTCGCGATCACGGGTTCCTCGCGAACACTCCCGCCTCGCGTTCCAGTCCGCGCCGGAATCCTCCCTCGATCCCCCCACGCGATCGGTGTCTCCCCTCTCTCTCCCTCGCCCTCGACCACACGTCACAATTAACAAAAATAGTATATACCCATGGCAACGTACGTTTCACTCCGTGTATTGTTTAACCATTCAATTTACGCACGCTGTCTCTCAGTCGGCGTGATTGTTAAATACGACTGACGATTTGACTGCCACGTCACATACCCCCTCCCTAAGCTGGACACTCATCCTGAGTGGACTGCTTACACATGAACTCTCACCGAAACTTAGTCAAGTCGACTCCATTCGCTCAAGGCATGCCATTTACAAAAAATAACTTTGATGTACATAATGTGTGATTCGCACAAACGGAAAATAACATAGCTTTTGTTTGGTAATTTATCATCTAACCTTTGGGTTCCTTCCTTTGAAATATAATTCGCATACAATACCAGACAATAAATACAATACAATAATAATAATAATACAATACCATACAATACAAGAGTTTCGCTTAAAACAAAACACAAGAAAACGAAATACAAAAACAAAATTTTCTTTTGATTGAACTTAGTAGGCAGCATTTCTGCCCCTTTCTTTCTTAATCTAGTACAAGGAAGGAATACGTAAACAAAAATAAAAAAGGAAAATTAACTCATTGGATGATGACCTAGGGATAGTCCTTTTACCCTCATACTCTGGGTATCTGACTTAGTAATGCCTAATTGTATAGCGCCTGCCTGAGAATCGACTAGTTTATTCACTTTCCTAGGTGCGATATATCTCTTAAGGTCTCCTATGTCTACTTTAGCTATCTGTTTATTAGATCGTGTTTCGACCTTGTAAACGGTCGGTGATAGTTTTTCTACGATTTGAACCGGGCCCTCATACTGGGGAGCCAACTTCGCTGAGAAGCGAGTTGTTCCGCTAGATAGGTGGTGCGTTTTTCGCATAACTAAGTCTCCTACGTTGTATTCGATATCCCTCCTTCCCTTGTTATATGTTCTAGCCTGTTTAGTGTGAGCTTTATCGCAATTCTCGGCTACTAAGTCTCTCAACGCGTGTAATCTATTGACCCTGTTTTTCCAAACCTCTGGATCTAATCGATACTCGATTTGCTCTCCGGATTCTAATTCTTTCCTTAGGCTCTTTACTGCTACTGGGTGTCTCCCGTAATTTAGATACGCAGGCGATACCTTCGTCGAAGATTGAACAGCTGTGTTTACGGCATGTCGGAATTCGTGGAGATGGCGATCCCACTCCCGGTGATCTTCCCCTATGAATGTGGCGATCATGTTTTTCAGCGTTCTGTTCACTCGTTCGACTGGGTTTTCCTGCGCATGGTACGGAGGCGTTGTAGTGTGTTTTATTCCATACTCCTCTAACACACTCTTCAAGCAGTTATTATTGAACTCCTTCCCGTTGTCGGTAAGAAGGTAGTCTGGTGTTCCCCAACGAAAGAGAATTAGGTCTTCTAGAGCTTTCACGACGTTGGCCCCGGTGGCAGTACGTATAGGTTTCAGCTCTACCCACTTGGTAAACATGTCTTGGAAAACAATTAGGTATTTGTTCTGGGTTTTACTCATGGGAAACTCCATGAGATCTACTGCTACTACACTCCATGGTCTTTCAACTACCCGTCTGCCTAAGAGGCCCTGTGGCCCTTGTTGCGATACTTTAAACTGTTGACAAGTCTCACATTCTCTTACAAAGTTGAATACGTCGTGATAAGCTCCTCGCCAATAATAGTCTCTAATTACTCTGTCGAAGGTCTTCTCTATGCCGAGGTGTCCTGACGACGGTTCGCAGTGAGCATCTCTTAGAACACGTTCTCTGTGTTCTGCTGGCACAACAAGTTTCCAACCGTCTTCATTATCGGAAATGGGGTCCAATAATTTGTCGTATTTATAACGGTAAAGTAGTCCCTGTTCTACTTTCCACTGCTTGAAGCGTTTGGGCCACTTTTGCACGTCTTTCACTCGTTGTTTATAACTTTCGTCCTTAATTTGAGAGAAACTGGCCATATTCTCTTCTTCTACTTCGTACATCCTGGACAAAGCATCGGGCAATTCATGCTGCTTGCCTTTTCTGTGGACAACATGAAAGTCCCACTGCTGCAACTCCAATGCCCATCTGGCCAATCGACACGTTGGGTCCTTCAAGTTACGGAGATATTGGAGTGCAGAGTGGTCCGTTATGACGATGAACTTATAGCCCTCCAGATATGGGCGGAGTTTCTTGATGGACCACAGAATGGCAAGGCATTCTCGCTCAGATGTGTTGTACTTGCGTTCCGCATCAGTGAGCACTCGGCTCATGTATGCAATTGGGTGCTCCCCGTCATCATGTACTTGGGCCAGTACTCCTGCTATCGCCGTGCTGCTTGCATCAGTCTGTACGATGAAGGGTTTACTGAAGTCCGGTCGAGCCAACACTGGGGCTTCAGTAATAGCTCTCTTCAGTTTCTCAAATGCTAATTTTTGTTCTTCTTGCCATATCCATGGTTGTCCCTTACGGAGTAGCTTCAACAGTGGTACTTTTATCTCCGAGTCATTGTCAATGAATCGGGCGTACCATCCAACCATTCCGAGAAATCGTCTCAGCTGTTTTGTGTTGGATGGGGCCGGATAACTTACCACTGGAGCAATCTTCTCCGGATTTGGTCTCAACCCTTCTTTGTCCACCACATAACCTAAGTAGGCCACTCTTGCACAACAAAACTCGCATTTCTCCTTGTTTATTATCAAACCTGCATTGTCCAATTTCCTCAGCACTACTTCTAGCCATTTGAGGTGGTCTTCGAACGTTTGGTTGACGATGATGATGTCGTCTAAATAGCCAAAGACAATTGGTTCGAACTCTGGTCCAAATAAGTTGTCTATCAATCTTTGAAACGTCATTGGTGAGTTGGTCAGACCAAATGGCATTTTCTTAAATTGATAGAGGCCCGACCCTGGGATTGCGAAAGCAGTATACTTCTTCGAAGAGGCTTCTACTGGGACTTGATTATAGGCCCATTTCAAGTCTATCTTCGTTATGTAGTTTGCTTGACGCAATTTGTCCAATATCGAGTCCATACTAGGTAAGGGGTAAGCATCCTTTTTGGTCAACTTGTTCAAATCTCGATAGTCGACGCAGAATCTTGGATTTCCATCTGATTTCTTGATAATAACGGGTGCACTGCACCACGCCGAAGCCGACTTCTCGATTACTCCTTCCCTTAGCATGCGTGCTACCTCCTCCTGAGCTATTTTTAGCATTGGGGGGGATAAACGCCTCAGCCGATGTTTAAAGGGCTGAGCGCCTTGGACATCGATGTGGTGTTTGGTCAGTTCCCACGGTCCGAACTTTTGCTCCGGGGAGATGGCCCGTTCTATCACTTCATCCACCAACTTCCTTTGTTCTTCGCTGATTTCGCTGATCCCACCGCATATCGCGTCCGAGTCATTTCTCTTGGGGAAGAACTCATCCAAGACGGATTGCAGCTGGGCATATTCATCTCTTTTCAAGCTCACAACACTTGCGCATTCTACCGTCACGTCTGCTTTCCGATTTTCATCCTCTGATATGAATGGATGCCATGGTCCCTTCCTCGCTCGCCAATTGTTTTCTGATCTTTGAGTATCTATCTCAAAGAGGTTTATGAAATCGGCTCCCACAATTAACTGGTGGTGAGAGAGAAAGTCAGCCGCTTTCCATTTCATTTTCTCTTTCGTTCCGTCAATGGATATTATCATCTCTAAATATCCTAACGTTTTAGCTGGTACGGGAGTCATAGGCATTTTCAACATAGTGGTTTTCCCTCGAAGTTTTGCTTTGTACTGCTCCGCTATTTGAGGGCCTACTATCGTTACTTGCGCACCCGTATCGAAGAGGGCTGCATAGTCCACTCCTCCAATTCGGACTTTGATTAAGTTACGATTCTCGATCATTGTCCCAGCTATATTCACTTCTCTGCGCTCGCACATTCTTGACGTTTTACACACGTCATCTCCCCCTCCCTGAACCGGACGTACTCCGGAAGGTGCGTCTGATTCGGTTCCAACACCACACTCCACTCGCACATTATTAGGTGGGCCCCTCCCGTCGCCATCTAGGTTTAATCCCTTTATCTGGGGAAGTAGATTACTAAGGTCTTGAGGAGATATCTTCTCGTCGCGATCCTGTAGTTCTAAGGTGCCTTGTGTTGACTTGAAGTTGGCTCCTTGTTTACAGCTGGAGTTGGGAAAATATGCTGAATGTAGCATTGCAGGTCTGCCTTTCATCTCAGTTAAGATCGGCGATATGACACGGGCGTCCCCTGTCGGTTCGAACGAATCTTGTTTTTTTTTACTCACACCGCCACGAATTAACTGTTCGGATTGAGCTGTCTCAATCGGCCAATTAAATTTAGTTTCCCTCCCCTGCCGGTTTTTACTCTGCTGGTCGAAATCGGCTGACCGATTCGGATACGCAGAGTACCAGTCCCTGCTCTCCACGCATACACGTCCCCTCCTCACTGCTTGGCAATCGCACCCCTCGAATGATCTCGTGTCTGCGGGGAAGTCGCTTGAGCCCCACGACTCCCCGCCGCTCCGTTTCCCTGAACTCTCTGAAAAATCCAATGGCAATTAGGGCAGTTGATGGCAAGGGCTCCTGTTTGGCCGCACAACATACACTTCAGAAGAGACTCTGGCCGTTTGCGTGGGCAAATTGAACTCATGTGGCCCTGCCCTCCACACCTAAAGCATTGCGTTTGTGGGCAATTGCTTGCGCGATGTCCCGTTTCACCGCACGTATAGCAGGCTCCGATGAACCGATTTGCCATGGGTGGTGCGCCACTCTGACCAGCCACAGGGTTGGGACTGTAATAATTATTTCCCATTGGTCTCACGAAGGTTGTTGCTTTTGACTTCGGCGGTCCATGTGTGACCACCTCAACTGGTCTGCAGGTATCAGCCGGCGCAGTGGGACTTCCGTGTCCCTCCTTCACTTTCCTGTCCCCGTCCCTCTCCGTTTTGAGTGCCGTTTTCTCAGCGGGTTCCAGAATAGCAGAAATTTTTGCACTGCTCTTTGATGACTTCACTGCATAGTCGGTCTTAGTGAATGCCGCTGATGGGATAAGTGAATCCTTAGCTCGTCTCGGAGCTTGATATTGCTCGTTCTCTAATAGGCGTTTTTCGTACTTGCGGCCCTTCTTAATTATCTCCTCTAGACTATCAAACTTTTTCCCTTTTAATTCGTTCCGATAGTCGGGATGTATCCTTGTTAACGCGATTTTAACCAGTTTGCGTTCGGATAGCCCTTTCTTCAGGTGTTGGTTAATATGCCGTAGACTCCCGATGTACGAAGCAATTTTTTCTCCCTCCGCCTGAGTTCGGTGGTTCAACTCATCTAAGACCTGCTCCTTAGTCAGTTCAGTTATATACCTATCTTTAAAGGCTTGTTCGAATCTGCGCCAAGATGTGAAGTATTTCTCCGTAGCCTCGAACCAATCAGCTGTCTCATTCTTAAAAGTGAATGATAAGCTTTTTAGAAGATCCTTGTCGGTTACTTCTAGGTTCCGCCTGATGGTGTTTAGCGTCTTTAGGTACTGTCGGGCGTGACTCGACGAGTCCTCTCTGAATTCTAACTTCCAATTCTGAAAAGCCTTAGTGCATCTGTCTCGCATCTTGCTCTTGGCGTTCGACGTTTTCCTACTGTTCCTCTTTCTCGTGGAATTCTTCTTCTTGTCTTTCTCTTTGCCACTGTTGTCATCCTTTACCTCCTCCTCGCTCTCGTCTGAGCTGTTAGGGGAGCCCTCGTCAGAGTCGTCTGACGGCTCGTCATCTGAGGACGAATCAGAGGAGGACGATGAGGATGAAGAAAAACTCGAGGATGATTGGTCCTGTCGTTGGTTGTTTTTTCTCTTGTTGGGCGAGTATTTCAAAACTGTAGTCGTTTTCGTTCCATCCTCTTTCCCCACCGACGTGTCAGCTAGCAGTTGGGTCAACTTGGCAATTTGCTGTTCCTGTTTTGCAGCAATTTGTTTATACCGGCTTATCTCTTCGGTGAGTTCAACCACTTTCGCTGTAACGACCGACTGATCTTTGGCGGAGAGCGATTCTTGCTGATCCCTTTCTTCGGTGGCGATAATCCCTTTATCTTCCTTCTTCGCTTTGGAAGATTTATCCTTCGCTCCTTTAGGTGGTCCAGATACTGTCTCTTCATCCGGGAAGAGTACTTGCAGAGAGGCTGCCAACGAAGGGTTGCTATTCGCTCCCGCGAAGTCTAGGTCCCCGTACCAGGGAATTGTCGTTTTCGGAAATTTCCTGATGACCTTAGATCGAAAGAGTCGTTCTCTCTGGGTAGCCGGTGGCCCTACGGTAGAGCATTCACTTGCTTCCAATTCTTCCACGACCTCAGATAAGCTTAAGGCTTGGATGGCCCTAAATTCTTCTTCAATGTTACCCGTCCGCTTCAACGCTCTCATGTCTCTGGCGTAAGTCTCCAAGAGTTGTTTGTCGTCCATGTTTATTCGTTATTGGTTTCAATACTAATTGATATGTGTTAACTCCTTTGAATCACGCTAGTAGCCCTAAATGACCTAATCTAATCTAATAACGTATAGAAAGAAAAGAAAATGGCTTAAATTTATTAACTGGCCCAAACTTCCCTCTATCTATCTAATAATTCCAAATAATTTCGTAACTCACGGTTTAGACGCCTAAATAACCTCCACGTTCAGAAGTCCCCTTAGATATCCTTTATCTCAATTCCCATCTACTTAGCATTCTTTACCAGAAATCGGAGGACAACACATTATCCCTCCCTTAAGGATTCACCAACAACAGAAAACAGGCAGAATACAGTAACAAATAGAAATTGCCTTTCAAGAAAACAGTAAACTCGTCACATCTGAAATTCGATTGAACACACACACACACTTCCCCTTTTTTTTCAAAATTTTATGACAAACACTTTTCACTTAACATCGCGCCTATCACTCGAAGGGCCCCACGTTGTGCGCCATTTGTGACACGCGGTTTGATACTCCCTGTGGAGTATGCCCCAACACCGGCGCACAACTTGGAACTTCACTCGGCTTGATTAAGGGCGCCAGGTAAGCTACGACGCTTACCGCCGGGAAGTCCCGCACTGGTCACGGCTCCTGATGCACGAATTCCTGGGTCGCCTCAGCCTCCCGCGGACATTGCCTGGATAGCAGCGTGAGTTCTCCTTCTCGGAGGAGGTCCTCGAGTGACTGCTGCCTTGGGGCCGGCAGCCGCTCCTGGTCCGCTGACCCGCGCCACTCGCTCGGCCCGTACACGGCGAATCCACACTGTTCCTCCGCGCTCCTTCGCTCACGCGGCCCGCTGGCCCACGCCACCACCGCACCAAATTTCACAGCCGACGCTGGCCTCTCGGCGTCGCTTGCACTTCACATCCCTCGCGATCACGGGTTCCTCGCGAACACTCCCGCCTCGCGTTCCAGTCCGCGCCGGAATCCTCCCTCGATCCCCCCACGCGATCGGTGTCTCCCCTCTCTCTCCCTCGCCCTCGACCACACGTCACAATTAACAAAAATATTATATACCCATGGCAACGTACGTTTCACTCCGTGTTTTGTTTAACCATTCAATTTACGCACGCTGTCTCTCAGTCGGCGTGATTGTTAAATACGACTGACGATTTGACTGCCACGTCACAATTGATGTAGGGAATTCGAGGTGAACGCGAATAAGAGGGACTCGCATAGATCCTTGTCTTTACCTCCATTTATAAAATTGTACGAATCCCAATCTATTGTGGGAATATTAAAATCACCTCCGATAATTAGGCTATGCTCACTGTTGTGGGATGTAAAGCGTTGTATCTGTTTTTCTAGGTCTGGTATTGAGTTAATGCTAACGTGGGGTGGTCTATAATACGCACAGATATATATTCTTTTCGATCTGGGTGTTTTCACTGAGCACCATACACTTTCTATACAGCTATCAGGAAATAACTCGGCTCTACTGACGTTAGAGTTCTTAACCGCAATAAACACTCCTCCTCCGGCTCTATTTTTTCTGTCGTTTCTATAAACTATGAAGGACTTGGGAAATATTTCGCAATCTGCGATGTCATCTGTTAACCAACTTTCAGTTCCTATAATGATATCCGACTCTGTGCTATGAATGAGATGGTGAAATTCCGGTATTTTATTTTTTAAACTTCGGCAGTTAACTACTACTACGGAAATTATATCCTCTTCTAAAACCTTCTCTGCGGTCTGCTTTCTGGGGATGCTATTTAATCTCTTTGATGTCTTAGTATGCGATCGGCCTATATTCTGATTGGTAATAGCAAGCTCCGTCTTTTCGCCGATGATGCAGTAATTTATGGGGACATCCGAAGTCACGAAGACAGAGTCGAGTTAGCCAACGACCTAGATGCAATTCAAAATTGGTGCGATACATGGCAATTGGAATTGAATTTTAAAAAATGCGTAGCCATATATTTTTGGGAAAAGAGTAATTCCCTCCCCTATAGTTACAAAGTGAAACAAACCAATATCGCGAGGGTAGATTCCTTTAAATACTTGGGTGTAACAATTACTCACGATCTGTCCTGGGGAAAACACATACGAGAAATATGCGGTCGTGCTAATAAAAAATTGGGATTTGTGAAAAGAGTGCTAGGTAAATGCGACGAAAAGGTGAAAGAACGATGTTTCCTTGCCTTGGTCAGGCCCCACCTAGAGTATGCTGCCAGTATATGGGATCCTCATAACATAAATTTGGTTTCGGAATTAGATCGAGTTCAGCGGAGGGGGGCTAGATTTGTCAAACATTGTTATGGCCAACTCAGCAGCGTATCCACTTTGCTAGACAATTTAGGTTGGGATTCTCTTACACAGCGGCGTTTCCAATATAGATTAAACTTATTAAAAACATTTGAAGATGGGACCTTTTCCGATGACATCAAGGATATAATACGAACCCCAACTTATTACGGACAAGACTGACAGGTTTAAAATGTCATTTTTTCCAGGAACGATAAGGGACCAGAATGCTTGTAGCCGAAATTCCCCAGGACTTAGTTCATTACAATAAGTATTAACGTAAAGGATTGGGATTTGTATACATGTGTGTATGTATGTATGTATGTGTATATATGTGTGTATATATATACATATATATATATATATATATATATATTTTTTACAGGTTCCCCCCACCTTTCCTCACCTAACCCCCAACCCCCTCAACCCTTACCCTTCCCTCAAGGTGCTACACCTCCTGCCACACACCTTTTTGGTGGCTCGCAGGGTATTGATGTAGATGTAGATATACGCGCAGATGTTTTCAAATAGTCTTTCCAGAGGGAAGTACAAGCGAAATCTTAGTCATGCCGAACTGAAGGACACGAGAGGGCGTTTTTAAGAATTCAACTTGGAGATAGAATTGGCGAAACAGCTTTGAGGACGGAATATTATGAAATTTCTGAGCAGAGATGCGAGAGGAGGCGAAATGCCTTGAAAATTCGTAATTTTTCGCGCCATTCTCAAATGCGCGCGCGACTGTCAACTGCCTTCTTCTCTCGGCGCCTTTCGAACGGCCCAAAAGAAACGCCACCAACATGCGGGGATATCTCGCCTTACCGGCATGGACCACAAACCGTGCTTCTTTCTTTAAGGCTCCTTACTCCACCTTTCAACTTAGTGAAGCCCAAAACCCTTTGAAGAATATTTCATGACCTACTCACAGAAACTCGAGAGCTACTTGGAAGGACTATTAAAACTTCAAATTTCAATGAAGAGTAACAAGCCCCTATGAGAAATAAATAGCATACCAAAACGTGATCCAGGAATACAGACCACAGAACCACTTCGGCATGTTGCAAAATTATGGCGCTGAGTATTATCGTCGCTGAAATACTATGAAGGAATGTATGAAACCTACTCCATAGCTGACCAGTTATGTTTACTCCACGAAGTAAAACGGCAAAACGTATTCGAATGGCCACAAGTCACCAATGAACGCTAATTTGCTCAGTAAATATAAAGCTTTCATGTCAATGAAAAAGTAAGAATGTGAGCATCGGAATATGCCAATAGTGATAAGAACTGCCAAATTGCTTTCGTCCGGCGGTTTTGATTTTGAAGGCATACGTAGGACGTGGCTCTTCACATTCATCTCACGCTTAGTACATATTGATCACTACTGAAAATTACCAGAATGAAGATTAACATCTGCAGATAATAATCCTCATACTTTGTGTGGAGGGGACTAGTGACGTAGGAAGTTAAAGGCTATGTGCCTCAGCATTGTCCTCATTAATGATTGACTCGTTGCAAAACCATGAAATTTTCATGAAATAAGTTTAACACGCAAAGTCTATAAAAAGGACGTTTCAGGCGTGATATGGTAGAATATCGTGATTAATTAACATTGGCAATTTTCCACAAAATAAACTTTTAATACGACCGTTTTCGATGTAACTACATCATCTTCAGGTCAGGTCTGAAGATGATATAGTTACATCGAAACCGGTCGTATTAAAATTTTATTTTGTGGAAAATTGCCAGTTTTAATAAAACACAAATTCTAATTATTAAAATTTGTATCCAATACGATGACAGATATATGGCTGTCACCGCGAAAAAGATTATTTATCAACATTCTAAAGCACAAAATCTATTCCAAAAAATAGAATACATCGTACTAAGCGTCATTATAGCGTAATAAATGACAATGACTGCACATTCAGTGTCAGATTGATGGGCAATGACTTGAAAGTATTTTTTGGATTTAACACAGGTTTTGTTCAAAAAAACAGTTTTTCTGGAAACACAACGATGGATATTGTCAAAATAAAACGCGTTCAGTAGCGATAAAAACCTATCTCCCCAACGATTTAAAATTGTCAATACCTGGACCTAATTATTTTGCACCCTACGGAGTATATCACAAATTATTCCGATTGTCGACTAGAAAACTAAACAGGAGAATTTGAAATGGTTGCGGGACCGGTGGCCATGGCAAGCACTAAATAGAAGCTCCAACGAATAGCACCCGTCATCCATTGGAGTCGAAATCTCGAGAATTGCTTTGGTGATATATTATTTGTGGTGCCCCATCAAAAATGATACCCTTATTTATCCATGACCGTCATCTTCTTCCACTTTCTGCCTTAGCATGACAACTGAAGCGTTCAAAAATCTCCGCTTTGACGTCAACGCATGAAATTACGAAACGGAAGCAAACCCAGGCTTGTCAAAAGCTCGCATCGACCGTTTATTGTAAGGGCATGAAAAAGATGGCCTCAACGCGAGGCAATGGGAGAGAGGATGGGCGACGCAAATAAGAAAAAGCCGCGATATTTCCCGGGAGACATTGCGAATCAATCTTAAGCTTGGCCCTAAGTCTACAAGATTGCTTCTGCCACCGCCCTGAGCGTCTCTCTCCCTCCCCCTGCGGCCCACGTGCCCTACCACCCGCCCTCCGCCTCCCCCCGCGCACGCGACTAGAGGCACGGCCAAGCATCCTTTTGGGGTAATCACTGCCAAGGCGCCAGGGAGTTATCCCGACAACCCTCGTACCCCCCATCCCCAATACCTCGGGGCTTATCAACAGATGGTAGCGGATGCATTGGGAATACTGCCCTATAGCCCAGGGCCCTCGAGGCACGCGCAATTACCATAGATTTCAACGTCCACATCATGAGGCTCAGAGAAATTTAAGCAGAACACAATGGTCGATAAGAGTATTAGCACGATCGGTGGAAGGAAGACCACTCGGGAACTTCCTTCCTTCTCTCTCATCCAGTTAGGAAACACCAAGATTCCCGAACTGGAAGTTGAACCACCGAACTAATGCTGAAGTCACTGGCCAAACCCTAAAAAAGGTGCGCCTCAAAAGATTTCAATTGGCAAGCGAGATTGTGAGCGTAACTCTGTTAAGCTTGAACTATTATTCCCATGAAAAATGATAGACACAAGAAAGAAATTAAGTCCTGTCAACGGCGAGACTCGGCCCAAACGGCCGTGTGTCGTGCCCGGCAACGGCGGAGGCAAGGCTTCCGCAGTCGCCATCCCACGAAATCCTTGCAAGAGAAAAATAAGAGCAACAGAACAGAAGACGCAAAAGAAGACGAAAACAGAATAAGAACGTAGAATGTCAGGACAATGTCGAGGAGAGGCATATTAGAAAATATTAAACGAGAGATGGAAAGAGGTAATATAGATAGATGTTTTAGGTCTCTGCGAGGTGAGATGGAAGGAGATATATATATATATATATATATATATATATATATATAGATGATTTCTTCGAAGTAACACGGAAGTGTTGAATAAAAAACTTAGACAGTAACACACAGCACGAGAACACATAAAAAGAACACTCACAATAATATCTTGATAATTTCGACGGACTCGAGCTCCGTCTTCTTCGGAAGATAAGATATGACTAAGGAAAACTGTATGCGGTGCAGAGAGAGTATGGGACGAGGGAGAGGGGAAAAAACAGGTAGTGGGGGAGGGGTGAAGGAGGGGTATATGGAGGGGGAGAAAGCGGAGCGGGGAACAAGTGGTGGGAGAGGGGTGAAGGAGGAGGTTATGGAGGGGGAAAGGGAGGCCAGAGGGGAGCGGAGATGGAATAAGGAGGATGCGGAAAGAGTAACAAGCGACACAGAAAACTAACAATTCATCCACAGATCCAACAACACCCATGACCAAGGCATCAACTCACCAAGTCATCATAAGGGCTTGACAAGTCAAAACACAGGACAAGGATGACAAAATTGCAGAGTAAATATTACGGGAATTAATCGAAAAAATCGCCACAAGTGGACATATCCAGATTTGCCTGCAGCTAGACGCCCGGTACCCCATTCAGAAGACATACCGATCCCAATATTTCAGACGTTACCAGATATATCTAAGGAAGAATTTGAGTTATTTGAAAACATTTCTCATTCTATTGACGATAGTGGCAGTGACCACGAGGGGGTATCAACATTTCCTCAACTATTTAATCAAGATGAACTAAGCGATCTTGCTAGAGAACTGAACTTATCGAAGGAAGCATCCGAACTACTAGCATCAAGACTGCATGAAAAGAATTTACTGCAACCCGGTACAAAAATAAGTTTTATCGCACAAGAGAAAAGGATATGCTACCCTTCTTTACTCAAGGAGACAATCTTACATTTTGTTTAGACGTTAAGGGTCTTTTGGAAAAAATGGGACTACTATCACACTATGATGCTAGAGATTGGCGTTTGTTTATTGATAGCTCTAAGCGTAGTTTAAAATGTGTACTTCTTCAAAATGGTAACAGGTTTGGCGCAATATCAATCGCTCATTCAACTAAAATGAAAGAAGAATACAATACAATAGCATTGGTCTTACAGAAGATAAAATACCAGGAACATAATCGCTGGGTGATTTGTGTAAATTTAAAAATGGTGAACTTTCTTCTTGGTCAGCAAAGTGGCTACACAAAATATCCTTGTTTCTCGTGCCTCTGGGATAGCAGGGACAGACAAAACCACTGGATTAAGAAGGAGTGGCCTAAGAGAGAAAACTTGGTGATTGGGAAAGAAAAAATCATTGCTGGATCTTTAGTTGAAAGAGAGAAAATCATCTTACCGCCTCTACATATTAAACTAGGCCTAATGAAGCAATTTGTAAAGGCTCTTGACAAGGATGGACCATGCTTCGGCTACTTAAGACTAAAGATGCCCCATATAAGTATTGAAAAACTTAAAGCTGGTATTTTTGAGGGGCCACAAATAAGACAACTTACAAAGGATCCTCCTTTTGTCGAGTCAATGAATGAGATTGAAAAAATTAGTTGGATGTCATTTGTTGAGGTCATAAAAAAATTCTAGGAAATCACAAAAGTGAAAATTATATGGAGCTGGTAAACATTATGCTCAGTAACTTCAAATCACTTGGATGTAATATGAGCACAAAAGTTCACTACCTACACAGCCACTTAGACAATTTTCTTGGAAATTTAGGAGACACAAGAAGAACAAAGTGAAAGATTTCACCAGGATATAAAAACAATGGAAGCTCGCTACCAAGGAAGATGGGATAACCATATGATGGCAGATTACTGCTGGTGTTTAAACCAAGACTGTTTGAACACAGTGCACTCAAGAAAATCGCGCAAAAGAAGCTTCCGATGACAATTTTTATGTATTTTTTCTTTTCAATTTTTTTTATTACAGTAAAAAAATTTAGTATTTGTGTTCAATTGTATTGTAAAATTCTGTTGTGTTTGTGGGTGATTTAACAGTCCTAGAAATAAATCAAGTCTTTATATTTAGTGGTTTTTATTATTAATATAATATTCCCATATCAATATGTAGAAGATTTTTTTACGTAAGTAACAACATATCTATATCTTGGAAACTATAGCTGATAGGAAAAACTAGTGTCATAATTGGATTGAGCACCCCAATTGTTCTTTAAATCAGCATTAAAAGCTCCGACATCAAAACCACTGTTGGCGTATGTTAATAATATAATATTCCCATATATCCATGTAGAAGATTTTTTTACGTAAGTAACAACATATCTATATCTTGAAAACTATAGCTGATAGGAAAAAACTAGTGTCATAATTGGATTGAGCACCCCAATTGTTCTTTAAATCAGCATTAAAAGCTCCGACATCAAAACCACTGTTGGCGTGTGTTATTAATATAATATTCCCATATATCCATGTAGAAGATTTTTTACGTAAGTAACAACATATCTATATCTTGAAAACTATAGCTCATAGGAAAAAAATAGTGTCATAATTGGATTCAGCACCCCAATTGTTTTTTAAATCAACACTAAAAGCTCCGGCACCAAAACCACTGTTGGCCTGTGTAATTGGAGAATAATACATAGCGGCAGGGACGAGAGCCAACGAGCGATTGCCGTAATATTAAATAAATGGGGAATAAGCGTAGTCAACATAGAGAAAGCAACTGATGGAATATTACTCGTAGAGACTAAAGCAGAACCGACGAACTTGGTCATTGCTCAGGTATACATGCTACCGAGGAACCACAAGGAGGAAGAAGTCGATAGGACGTACTATGAGTTAGAGGATACAATCGCATGTGCTCCAGCAGGGAAACATTTGATAGTGATGAGGGATTGGAATGCGACGCTAGGCGAAGGAAGAGAGGATGGTGAGGTCGGGGACTATGGGTTAGGCACGAAGAATGAACGTGGGGAAAAAGCAATTGAATTCTGCAGGAGACAGGGTTTAGTCATCACCAGCACACGGTTACACACAACAAAAGGCGTAGGTTAACCTAGAAAATTCCAGGTGACTCAGAAAGGTATCAGTTAGATTATATTATGGTTAGGCACAGGTTTAAGAACAGTGTGATAAATTAGCACAGTTTCCCAGGAGCGGATGCGGACTCCGACCACAATTTAGTTGTTAAGAAATTTGAAGTCCGTTTCAAGAAGATAAGGCAAGGGCGGCGGGTTAGAAAATGGAATTTAGAAGCAGTAAATGGATTAACGAGAAAGGTGTATCTGCAGGCTGTAGAGAAAATGATGGATGACGGTAAAGAACTGAGCACTATCGAAGAAAAATGGGAATGTATCAAGCAAGGGATATTGGAAGCCACAAAAGACACTATAGGAACCGTTAAAGGGAAAAGGATAAAGAAACCATGGCTAACGTATGATATGATTGCAAAGATGAATAAGAGAAGAAGATGGAAAAATGTAAACACTAAGTTAGGCAAAATGAAGTACAAAAAGTTAAACAATTAATTGAGAAGGGCCATAAATAAAGCAGAGGAAGAATGGTGGAAAACACAATGCGAAGATATGGAAAGTTTACAGAAGAAGAGTGAAATTGGTGTGCTATGCAACAAGGTTAAGTTATTATCGGGAAGTGAGAACGCAAGATCTGTGCTAACAGTTAAAGATAAGTGGGGTAATATAATAGTTGAACCATATAAAATACAAGATAGATAGAAGGAATATATAGAAACACTGTATGTTAGAGAAATTAGGCCGACAAGGTTATGAATAGAAAAGGAACTTGACGTAGAAGAAGTTAGCTTAGGTCCAGACATACTGGACGATGAAATAGAAAGGGCACAAAGGGAGAGGCTGTGGGGGTGGACAATATTCCTGCGGAAGTATTGAGATATTTCGGAAAATATAAGAGGAATATTCCATATCGACTGATTCATGATATCTATGAGGAAGGAATCTGGCCGGAAGATTTTGCTGGATCAGTGTTAGTTCCTATTCCGAAAAAGATAAAGGCTACATCATGTGAGGATTACAGAGCAATAAGGTTGATATCCCACGCAGCTAAAGTAATTCTCAGGATCATCAACAAAAGGATAGAGAGTAAGGCAAATGATTACTTAGGGGTTGATCAGTTTGGGTTTGGGAAAGAAAAAGGTACGCGTGATGCCATTGCAGTAATGAGATCACTAATCGAGAGGAATATAGAATACATTCAAGACGTATTTGCCTGTTTCGTAGATTTTGAAAAAGCGTTTGATAGAGTGAATTGGGAAAAATTAATGCATGTATTGTAGAAAATAGGATTGGAGGGACAGGAGACTGATCCACAACCTCTACTTGTCTCAGACTGCTCAGGTGCAGCTGGGGAACGGTGAGTCCGGATGGGCAGTGTTAGGTAGAGGGGTAAGGCAGGGTTGCCCATTGTCACCGGCGCTGTTCAACGTAAATGGGAGGAAATGATTAAGGAGGCATGGTGAGAATTGGACTTGGGAATGAAATTCGGAGGGGAATTCGTAAAATTGGTTGGGTTCGCTGACGACCAAGCATTAGTTACTCAGTCAGCGAAGGGGTTGCACGAATTGCTGAGTGAATTGGAGGTTCAGTGCGATAGATATGGGCTGAGAATCAATATAAAATAAACAAAGGTTATGCGATTTTTCAGAAAGAAAAAGTTTAAGCTAAATAATTAAATGGGTTGGGAATAAATAGAGCAGGTAGAACAGTTTACATAACTCGGAAGTGATGAAGGATATCAGGTTTTCCCGGCGTATGGTATTCAGGAATTTTTCTCGGGTTTCCCACCGGGTCAGGTTGATGAAAACACCGACGCGACGTTTCGAAGGCTGACTTTGCCATCGTCTTCAGGGTGAACACGATGGCAGAGTCAGCCTTCGAAACGTCGGTGCACTTCATCAACCTGACCCGGTGGGAAACCCGAGTAAAATTCCTGAACTCGGACGTGTTTTGGACCAACACGGTTAAAGTAGTAGGGACGTGAGTAGAAGAATTGCGCAAGGCAAGGAGGCTTTCTCAAGGAGGAGGCAGTTGATGACGGGGACGTTGGGTAGGGATGTTAAGACAAGACTCGTAAAAACTCTAATATGGATCGTAGCTATGTACGGCGCGGAAACGTGGTCACTGAAGCAGGATAATAGACGTAGATTGGAGGCTTTTGAAATGTGGGTGTGGAGAAGAATGGAGATATGGAAATGAGTCGAAAGGAAAACATATGAGGAAATATTAGAGATGGTGGATGAGGAGAGGGGTTTGTTGAGAGAAATCCTATGGAGGCAGGAAAAATGGATGAAAGGCGTATTGAGCGGTAATGGAATGTTGAAGAAGGTAATAGAGGGGAGAATGTTGGGCAAGCGACGTAAGGGCAGGAACAGGATAGGGATGTTGGACGGGATGAAGGGAGGAGAGAAATACTCGGAGATGAAGAGGGACCTAATGTAGATTTGGTTGCTAGATTGGTGTTTGTTCTGAGTTACAAAATGTTTATTTGGCAGTTCTTTCCATCCAAAAACCTACCTTAACCGGTATATTACGTTAAAATGATAATATATACATACACACACACACATATATATATATATATACACATACACACACACACACACATATATATATATATATACACATACACACACACACATATACATATATATATATATATATATATATATATATTAATACATCGATGATGCGGAAGTACTCACTAGAGTAATATAACTTTTGGACGGCACAATGGAGCACAGAATAAAACAGATAACACGTAAAAGGACACTCACACTGTAGATGATTTAAGCTTTCGGCCTACTCCGCGGCCTTCTTCAGGTCTGACCTGAAGAAGGACTCGGAGTAGGCCGAAATCTTAAATCATCTACTGTGTTAGTGTCCTTTTACGTGTTATCTATTTTATTCTGTGTTCTATTGTGCCGTCCAAAAGTTATATATTTATACAATTATACGTAAGTCGCGTTAATCCAGGGGATAGGGCGTTGGACTACTGACCGCAGCGTCCCGGGATCGTATCCCTGGCAAGGCGCTCTGAGCACCTGCAGCTCAAGCTATGTGATTTTTCTGGTCTCCAGATCTTCCTGAGAAACCATAACCGGCACAGGTAGAGGAACTGGCGCCCTACCCTGATGTGTGAATATTCACACACCGTATCCTTCCCAAACCCAACCTGATCATCCCCTAAGTAATCATTTGCCCTGCTCTACATCCTTTGGTTAATGATCCTGAGAACATCCATAGCTGCCTAGGTAATCAAACATACTGTTCTGTAGTCCTCATATGATGTATCCTTCATCTTTTTCGGAATAGGAACTAACAATGATCTCACAAAGTCTTCCGGAGGGATTTCTTCCTCGAAGATACTACGATTCAGTGCATATAGAGTCATCCTCTCACATTTTCCTTAACATTTCAATAGTTCCGTAGGAATGCTTTCTACCCCCTTCTACCATTCATTGGTTTCATTTCCCGTAATGCACTTTTTATCCATTTTTCGAACAATTATTAATACGTGTATTTTCTGTCTTGAAACAGCGACTGGTTAGCAGTCGCACGGAAAGTTGCGCTGTATTGTGTATTAAATGGATTTCCTTTAACGAAACTACGTTTCTCCGAAGAAGACCAATTCTCTGTGTGAGGACAAATTAAGGGATGTAAAGTCACACGTATGTATGTTTTTATGGGTGCGCCTGCGCGTTTGAGTGCCTCCCCTCCTGCGCCACACTGCGGTGGAAGGTGGAACCAGAAGGGTAGCAGAAGAACGGTGCGCAGTTGGGCAAAATCGAAAAATATCTCTATAAGGAACCTTACTTTTAAACTTTGGTGATGCACATGTAGAAATAAAATATTGCGGCGCTTTTATCTTTACACGCTGTATTATCCCAAAAAATGGGATGAATCCGTATATTTATTCGCTGCCTTTTTTACCAACAATAGAAAGAAAGCTATTCTCGAGACGGCTTTCCTCGGAGATAAATGAAAATTTTTGGCGCTTATTTTTACAGTTTTGAATAACAACACAAAGGCAATATGTTTAACATATGGATGTGACAGCAAAATTTCATATCCCTCAAGCCTTAATTTTATCGGCCTGACTACCATCCACCCCTGCCTTTCTTCGATTGTAATTCTCTCATCTTTGACTAAAAGAAGCATTAATGTAAATCGATCCTATGCCCTTTTCTATGCGCTGGCAACGATTAATTTAGGAAATTATTCATGCTGATGATACCTTTTCTAAATATATTGATTGGTTGCGATTTCGAAACGTTCCCTAGAATAAGATTCCGTAAAGATTTTCATAACACTGTCATTGGATAACTGCAAATGTTTTTGCACTTTCCTTAGCGTGTTAAGAAACTATAAAATCAGAAGATGTTTGGATCTTATATTAATTATGTAGGTGCCGAAGCAAGGATGCAAGATTATTTTCGACTCTCGTAAAAATAACACAGGAGATTTTTATGTCACGTAGAGATTGAAAATCCCGGCAACGTGAATCGCTGGTTTACTTGCCTCCAAATTCTGATGACACAGATTAATTTAAGAGATCTAAGAAATAAAGGATATCCCACTTCCACATTTCCTGAGATCAGCAATAATTACAAATTTCAATTTTCCATCAGGATAATTTGGTGAGTATCATAAAAAAACACTAGTTGGAACATGAAGAGTGACATTGATAGTGTCTGTACCCACATATTTTGCAATTGTTCAATAGTTAAAAATGCACGTGCTGAAAAGGAAATGGTTTCTCTGCGTCTAATATGCAACAAGGCTCTTGAGAACTTATTTACTACTACTTTTTCGTTCTGAAATGTGTTCCATTTGAACTTTTTCTAATTTGTAATCCATTTCCCATGGTATATAACTTCTTATATGCCGAGTCATAGGAAGTTGATGAGTGGAGAGAATGGATTTTTTCACAGGGTTGTGCTGCGTTGTGAAGATAAGCTCGTGGGAAGTTGTAACAAGGTGATGATACCAAGGTTAACTCTATGTGTCTTTAACTTATTTTTTTATTTAAACACCCTGCAAGCCACCGATGGGGTGTGTGATAGGAGGTGCATATACAGCAGACTAATTTTAACCCAAATATGACCCTACCCCCGTCGGGAAATGTTATTCTGAACCCTTATCGTTTGGGGAAAAAATGACCAATTAAATCTATCTGTTATACGCTTAATCTCTCTAATTTTATTGACATTATATCTCCTACCGTAGGACTATAGGGGTAAAAATACATTTTCAACATCTCTACTAAAGAGACCACCTTTCAATTCATGCAAGTGCATCAATCTGTAATTTAACCTTCGCTTCGCGAGTGATACCCAGCCTAGCTGCTCTAATATTTTGGATACGCTACTAAGTTTATCATAACAACGTTTTACAGAATTATCGCCGCTTCGCTGCACGCGATCCAATTCGGCAATTAATCCAACTTCGTCAAGATCCCATAATATAATAGCAGCATATTCAATATGAGGCCTAAGGAGCGACAGATAACATTTATCTTTGATCATTTCATCACATTTACCCGCCATACTTTTGTCAGCTTGTACAAATATATTTCTCCCCGTAGCTTGTGTTTCACGCAGGAGAGGTCGTGAGTGAGGATAAAACCTAGGTATTTAATTGAGTCTACACATTCTATTTCCGAGTTCCCGATGCAGTAGGTTTTCGTGACGGAATTGCTCTTTTTCCAGAAATGTATCACAACCCACTTTTTTAAGTTTAATTCTAATCGTCAAGTGTCAGACCGGAGTTGTATAGCAATAACGTCGTTTGATAAAGCCGCTGTCCTCAGGATCCCGGAAATCACGGTAAGCCATCGTTGGCAAATAAACGTATCCTACAAGTGACTAGGGAATCTTCGGAATTTGGTAAAATTAATCTTCGTTGCCATGTAAATACCCCAGTTTTCTCAATCCTACGTTTTAATTTAAAATCTTCTCTGATTACATCAAGTACGATTCATCCCAATGTAGTGTGGTTATATGCTACCGCCATCTGAAAAAAACTTCAGATCCTCTGGCGCGTGATATTTTACAAGCGGTCTCGAGGAAAAATTTCTGATTTTCTTAAAGTTCAACAAATGCTCTAAAATTATTTTAAAGATATTATATTTTATGGGCGAGGAAACCTGATCATGCTTTGGGATTGCCTTTTATCCTAGGACATCGTTGTGTGATGAAACAACATTTTAAGAAATGAATTTCCGGCTATTTGAACGAAATTATTGAGATAATGATTTATGTTCATAATTCTTATTCCCAATGCTTTAAATAACATTACTTGACCTCAGGTAGTCTGCTCGCAATTAGATATTTTGTTTTTAAATTATCATCTCTACTAAGCAATAACTCTAATAACTAAAAGCAAGCAAGCATTCTAAGCAAAATTACTAAAAATAATTAGTACTTATTTTAGCAGTTTTACATTGTATCAAATCTTCAAAGGGGAGGCACAATTGGAAGGAAGTGTACCAATATGTGACTCATTGAAAACAGTGGAGTGGTCTCGCCTCCATAGTCTGAATTTTCCCCCTCGATGAACTCTTTTTCATGGAGTGGATGACGTGATGAGGAGCAAGGAGCCCTGCGTAGCAGTTCGGGTCCATCGATACTGCTAAGTGAAGGGCATTCTAAAATGCCCGATCGCCTTTGAAATGAAATGAAAACACACCTTACGTATGAAAGTGGCCGAGCAAACAAAAGCGATGACGATATTTCACAAAGGCCCTGCAAGTTTTTTAATTTAAGGCAGATTTGATTTGAAGTCGAGTACATTGTATAATTACAATTTAAGCACTTAATTATTAGACTGAAGATTTTCGCGGAAGTTAGTATTTTTGCTTCATCATTTTTTTCGACATTTCCTGGTTCGTATTGAGCATATTTTCACGTTTCGTTTAAGATAAGGATAACGGCGCTCAGTGCTAACGTTCGGGAGTGCCTTTAGTAGTAGGCTGAGCGAAACTTTAGTATTAAGAAGTGTGCCCAGTACGCAGAATGAAAGAACTGAAAAATACATTTTGAAAACTCTTTCATAATATTGATTGTAAGGATGGAAAGGTCCTTTCAGTCATTTACTCCCGTCCTCCAACGAAACAATCATTTGAGTTTAAGTTAACTATCAACTAAACTACGTGTTAATTATATATTGTATATGAGAGACTTCTGCGAATGAAACCTATAAATTTACAATGATTTAATACAAGGTATGCCGCTGCCCACTGCGAACGACCGTTGATGAAAAACCATGCTGACCCCAGAGCATTTACTTGTTTTTTGATTCTTTATCGCAAAGAGCATCAAGTCCAATGAAACAACCATAAAAAAGGTTTAAGTGATATGAACCTGGTATATAATAAAAGAGAAAATGCACAGCTATTATTTTCTCCGGCGACATTTAAGGAGGGAAAGACTAGGACTAGATGAGGAAAAGTGTTCCAGGAAGAGATACGCAATGCTCAATGAATCACTATTAGAAGGAATTAACGGATAAATGAGAGCACAGTGGAAGCGAGAGACAGAATTTGCGGACGTGATAGAGAATGCTATGGCGAGTAGTGGCAGAAGCGAAAGGACGCGGGGAAAAACTGCTGGTAACGTGGGTGTGAACATTCATCCAGGTATGTCTTAACATAGTTAAAGAGTGCAATAATTCGGCGACAACTGATCCCCAAAGGTGACGAAATCACTTGAGGGTGAACTGGGGGGGAGGGGTGAGATAAAAAAGGTATTCCTATGGCACTGGACTTTTGATTACCCCACTTTAGCTGGCAGTTGACTTTTCATAAGATGGACCCGAAAAGATAAGCACTGTGTACATACAATTTCCAATTTAATATTTCGGCGGCAGAGACATGATTCTGGGTGTCATGCCAACGTATAATCACGGGCATTTTGCGCCTAAAGTTCATGTCATTCCCGAATTCAAATAAAGTTGAATTGTTTTCTCTATAGCCTTCTTTGCCTCGACAGAAGAAGGCACTCACGCAATGTCAAATCAACCCCAAAGGATCTCAATGATGGTTTTAACAATTGAACCAAACTTCAACGCTCCGGTTCACGTCCTCTGCCGTCTTCATTGCGCTGCGTATTAAGTTAAACCCTCTTCATTGGATGAATAAGGACTAACACATACTACTAAAAAACTAAAGGATCCACAATAAAAGTAATGCGCATTCTCTGGGACAAATGAATTTATTTATTTACGTCCTTGTCCAAATGCTAAAAAATCTTCAAAATACTCTCTTCCCCTCCCTGCATCAATACTGCTCATGCGGAGACGTGTCTACGACGCCTGAATGGCACCCTGAAACTCCTCTCGACGGGAATGTATCTTTCAGGAACGTATAGTAACATGCTTTTGGATGTTTCCCACGGTCTCCCAATGACTTCTATTCAGCTCGTCTTCAGTTGGGGAAATAAAAAAAGTCGCACAGAACCAAGTCGGGACTGTAAGGGGGTGGTGATCCGGGCCAGGAAGTTGGTAACGATGAAGAACGTGTGGCTGGGTGCTCCATCGCGCCGTGAGACAATGCCGAAAAACACATTTCACGCGGAGATCGTCTTTCCACTCATACTACTTGAAGCAAACTGGCGACTAGCTGCGTTGAAAGGACAGAATCCCCACCAAATATGCCGACCGGTTTTACCGCGCCGCCGGTGATAGTCGCGTCACAATAAAATCATGAACATTATTTTCTAAATGGACAATGTATGAAGGTGTTCAGCCATTAATGAATCAGATTCAGGTCATTGAGATCACTTGGGCTAAAATTAAATGTTTCAAATTATTCCCGTCTTTATTTCCACAGTTGTGAAACAATTTGGTGTACAACTTCAAGGAATATAGGTTTAAACATTTGTTTGTGAAATATGTTTCCCTCCCTTAAAACCAAAAAATAAAAGCACGCGAGATGATCATAGGGAATTTGTATCAACGAATATGTTCCAGAAACTGCTGAAGACGGTGAAACGATATTTACAAAACCAGTCGTCAACTTGCGCCATATTTTACCTCCCACGATATTTTAATAATCTGCAATAAAACATAAGCATCTGTGTCCCGAAAATGTATACCGAATTCTATCGAGGCTGAAATTCGAGCCTGTCAGCTCCCTGATTTGAGCCGAGATTTTATCTGCTAAATGCTGTTATGAAGCACGTAGTATCAAAACAGATATGGTCTTGGGGTGATTTATGGATGGACACTCGCACTACACACTACTGTGTTTTAAAGCTCGAAATTACAGGTCGCGAGTAACCCTTAAACCCCATTCTGAAATATACATTTTCAATATTTATGTCGTTGTATCGCCTGGCTCGAGCTCTTTTATTTCTATTTTAAGTACATCACTTCACCCGAGTTGTCTCATGTCGCAGATCCATTATTCGAGTTCATATCGGTTTTCTCACCTCACGAACTCAAAATTCGTCTCCTTCGCGCGCGACCCAAATCCCACCCGTCCCCAACTCATCTGAGAGGCGCATCACGGACATTAGCGTTCACGCGCGTCGACTATTTATGTCTTTCAGGAATCCTCGACCCCATTCCCTCGTGCAGATTCTGGACCACTCCCGCGCCAAAGAGCAAAGAGACGCAACGCCCCCCGACGGACGCTAAGCCCTCCTTACCGCCGTCACCATGCCTTCCCTCAATTACGCGGAAAGTCTCAATGGGAAAAACGCCCGAACTCAAATGGTGTTGGCCGCTCCCGAGGAAAAAAGGACGGAGAAATAAACAATGGAAGAGAGGAGAGCGCACGCACGCACGTCAGAGCGGCGGCCCGCGTCGCAGGGAAGGCGCCCGTGGCTTGATATCGCGGCGGGGGCACCCAGACGACGCCGGCGAGGCGAGGTAGGGGGGCCTCCATAGGGAGTGTCCGAACTCGTTGAACTATACGTACTCTGCTGCAGGGGGACTCTATTTAAGATTTAGATGTGCCTTAATATGAAAAATTACACTGCTTGCCCTATGGCAAATAAACAAAAAAAGACTCATCAAAGGAAAACAATCCAAATCTAAAGCAAGAAAATCAAAACTTAACAGGTCTACAAAATTACTATTCGGAATATGGACAAGCCTACGATGGAATCTCCGAGGTAGAGAAGAAATTACTATTGAAATTTAACAAGAAAAGCTGAATTGAGAAAACTCTTCATTAAAATATCGGGGGCATAGTCACCTGGGACAAGCCCCAGGTTTACCCAATAACAGTGATGTAACAATAACATTAACCAAGTTGAAATGTCCCACCATACTATAATGAGTAGAATATTTTTCAAATAAGATATATAAAATAGAACACAAACCTTTTAATGCAGTGAACCATTCCAAAATATCCTCCATGATCGCTATTCGATCCCCAAGAAAGACCTCCTAATGGACCGCGGCCTTCTCTATACAACAGAGGTGAAACATCGGCGGACCGAAACGGATATTGATAATTTTAAATGTCTTTTGGAATTTTAAAATATAATTTAATTCTTTTCCATTATCTGATTTATTTAATTCTCAAATGAACTTAACTGAAACGGACTATTAATTAGTTTCTTTATGGCATTGCATTTTTTTATTTCTTGTAACAGTTTCTATATTCACCACGGATTTCCTAAAACACTGTAAGTTCTGTTGGTCAAAGACGAAGTTTGCATTGCACCGTGTGGGTTGAACTTTCCCTTGGAATTGCCAAAGACGGCAAACTCTGGGGATTCGCCCCACAGATGCTCAAACTGGAACACTCCTGTACGCAAATAATCGCGCGAAACTCTTCCAATATCTAGCACTTCTAATGTAATTCTACTTTTTTCTTTCATGGTGATTTACCACTTTGGCATTATACAACAATTACCGTAACCTATGGTAATCTATTGCACACTGTCTGGTGAATTATGATGCGCAGTAGATATTTTATCTCAACGATAGAACTGGAAGTCGATGGCGCGAAAGGAAGGAATGGATTGGACGAAGGATAGGATATCTAGAATCGCAGGAGGGCCGTTCCTCGGATGGTGACGCCCAAATCAGCCGCACGCCACGATTAGCGACGAAATCCGTGGCATCAGCGGAAGCGTTATCACCCAGAGAGCACCCACGCCGCGCCAGGGTTCCCTCTCTCTCTCCTTCTCGCACTACTGATGTTGAAATCGAAATTCAACGTAAGTCCCACGTAAAAATTCTATCAGAATTGAAGTTGCGGGGAGAGGATATTACCAAAGTACACGCTGAACTTCAGCGGCAAAGAGAAGTGCCAATCGACCGGGTCTCGGATTTGAATGAAAATTGGGAGAAAGATGGAACTTCACTTGTGCGGTGATACCAATATACCTAAACAAGCTGAGGGACTTTAAATATTTACGACTGGAATGGAACTCTCTCTGAGACGGACTCAATGCAAAACCGGAGGTAAGTTTATTTCTTAATATCGCCGCATATAAACTAAGAAATGGAATGCCTTCCGAGTAATATATTTAACTTCCAGATGTCCCACCTAAACTGTGACCCGTAAAATTAGCTGAATGTTTTACGATAGAGTTAACACAGATTGAACTTTCGTAAACGTTTATTTAATGGGCATAACATTTCGCAAACGGATAAAAATCTAGTTTTCTCTGGCGAGAGAGCCAACCTTACTAATTATCAACTCAAGTTGGTCTCTACCGGACCAACTTTCCGTTGAAAGGAGCCCGTTTCGAAGACATACATTCTGAATGCAAATGTTCAAGAATTTTTTGTCTAAACCAATACTTGCTTAATGCCATTGGTAGGTTTTGAATCTGTGATACGCCAATGGTCTTTCGTAAACTGCAACGCGCATTGTAGGAGAACGTTGGGTGTTCTTCGCTTCGTTCATATTCTATATATATTCAATTAAGTTTGACTGAACACATACAAATAAACATGATGAGACATATTTAATCAAAAAAGGAATGAGAAACTCAATAATGGGTATTTCTTCGTGAATACCCGGTAAATTAGTATTCACCTTCATTTGAATATCTTTAATTACCAAAGAACTGTTGATCACCCTGCTTCCTGGTTGATAATGTATTATCATCAATTTCTATCGAAAAACCTGTGAGTTACGCTTGTTTCACAGGAAACGAAACAAAAATCGCTTGCAACCAATTGCTTTACGATCGATGACACCAAAAATCCAAATCGATTCTTCCAGCCAAACGGACGACCAAGTTTTGAATTGATTTACGGTTAAAAGACTTAGAGTTACCCTTTTTATCTTGGATGAAATTTTTTCATACATACAACGATTAGACAATTTCGATAGTTTCAAATGGACAAAAAAATAAAACAAGCGTCTCCATTCGTTCAATTCGGAAAATGTGGTGACGTCGAAACCATAAGATGACCTTTGACAGTGGTAAAGTGAATTTTCTCTTTAATCTGTGAAAAATAACTAACCCTTAATGTCGAAACGAATTGGAACATTTTTACATCTTCTTCCAGCAATTATTGGATCCGCTTGTACATCAACGTGCTACGCTGAATATCGCAATCAATACATATTTATCATGGAAGTAATTCTATTTGCCTTTATTCATTGGAGGGCCATTAATACTGTTCATAATTGCGGTTGAGCCGCAGAAGGAATACCTCCGAATTAATTTATTCCACTGATCGACTGTATGCATAAGGAATGCGAATTACTATGGTTCTTCCAAAATGAAACATAGGTCCGGGCAAAATTACATGGAGTGTACGGGGCACAATGATTAACGAATAAATATTCCTTGACGGCTGCAGATAAATAATGCGCAACTTTGCCACGTTTATTCGGATTGAATAATGAGCAACGATTTGGATCACGGAGAGACAAAGAACACCACCTCTAATTTTTACGCATCTTGAAATTTATGCATAATAATGACATCTTCTCTGATAAATTTCATATTTGAAGCAAACGAATAACTAATTATTTCTCTAGTCCACCGAAATTTTGTGATGGATATCAGAATATTAAATGAAGTTGAATTTCACCTAAAAAAATCTCACTGAGGCACTTTTTTGATTTTATATGTTAAGTTTTGCAAATTTTTCATATTTCCCAACTAGGACCATACCATAAAGTTGTATATCGTTATGAAAAAACGATCATTGAAGGACATTTTTTATATATTTTAAATGTTAAATTTTGAAAATGTACATTTCACAACTAGGAATATGCCATATAGTTTTATATGGGTATGGCATTTGGTTTTTATGGGTTTGGTTCTCCATTGAAATGACAAACGTAACGCTAAACTCAACTCCGGAACGAAACTTGGATTTGTGTTCCTCTTTGTGATAAGCCAAATCGTTACACAACCTAGCTGATTGAATACTCAATGAACTTAATAAGAGAATTAATATTCCGTCTAACAGGGCCTTGGGATAAGTAGCAGTGTAATTAAAAGTCAAATTAAATGGCCGCAAGGAAATCAAGCACCTTTGCAGCCACGCTCTTTATAGAAATGCATGCTGTTGCACCCCCTTAATACCCTGTTTATTTGAGAACTACACAAACTGTCGGGATAAGTACTGAGTGAACATCATCTGCCAAATCCACCTTCGGTTTTTATTATTGTTGCACCATAAAAATGAATAAATCCGTAAAAACTTTCATCTGACCCATGGCATACTATATGACTCACAGACATTTTTTAATTACTTCTCTCTTTTACTCCGAAAAATATGGCAACGTTACGTTCACAGATGAACCTTAAGGCAACATGGGATTTGCACTGTAAGAAGCAAAATTGAAGTAGAAAACTCACTGAGAGCCGTGAGGTTAACAAACTGGACCACCGGACAGCCATCTCTCACTTCCAGAAACGTGAGTTCGCACTTGTAGACGGCTTCGTCGGCGAGGGTGAGTTGTCCGAGTTGCAGGTAGGTCCGAGTGACGTTTGGATCATAGCTGAGTTCCGCCCTGCATGGAAAAGATGATTGCTCAATTAATGAAAACACATTCATTCCAATAGGACAAAATCCTGTACATCAATACTAAAATTGATCTAAGAAAGCATCGTAAAAATTGATATGCCCATTCACTTGCATTGAACTCTCCCTTTTTATCAAAACACATTGATTTAGAGAGAAAAAGAGGTAGTTTTATTCAGGAAAAACTACCAAGATGTTTACTTTCCAAGGGAACTCCTTCGGTCAAATCTAAGCTTAACTGGCGAATAGAGAGAAAAAATATTTTCCACGGAATACGAAAAAGGAATATTCTGTGAATAGGAAGTCATCATTTCATCCTCTTCCTTGTCATAAAAAAACTGAGCGTCTGTTTGAACAGATAGAGAATTGAAGGATTCTGCATTTTCAGGTTTCACCGTGTTGTATTTTAAAGCTGAAAAAGGTTTCGCCGAAATTGCATTCGGTGTCTTCAGGTCGAGGATCATCTCATCTTCGAGCTGAAGACGCCGAATGCAACTTCGGCGAAACTGTTGTTAGCTTTAAAGAACAACGCGGTGAAACCCGAAAATGTTGAATCGTTCAAGCCACCACCGCGAAAATCTACGCAGCCAAATAGACAATTCATTCGAAGCAAGCCTCATATAACTTCTTCTGGTCAAAACTATCATAATATATTTAACTCATTCAGAGAAATTCAATACTGTCAGTTAAAAAAATGTTGGCGGTGAATAATTTCTAAAACCTTCGTAAAAAAGAAAGCCTAGAAGGAAATGTAACCAGAAAATCCTTTGTCCATTTATAAGAGTACGGCTGGGGTTAACTCTTCCCATTATTTCATACGGCCGTAGTTATCGTTCGCCTTTTACACATTTCATTGGCATAAGAAATACCATATTGACATTCTGATTGAGGCTTTCATATATTACGATGGGAAAAAAGAAATCCATTATTTTTGCGAGAAATTAAAAACTTTCTAAAGATGTTTTGGATTGTCCGATTTGGGTCAAATATGCACCGTTTTGTTGTATGATTTGTTGCCATTTTAAAGGTAGCTTCATAATGTCTCTCTCATAGAAGTCTTGCTTCTTATTGGAGAAAAACTATAGTAATATATTTTCACGATCTTCTCTCAATCGCAATTTCTTATCACTCAAGTGTGTTTTCCAATGCGAGATTAAGGTGGTAATCGCAGGGTGCCAGGTCCAGTCTGTAGGGTGGATGCATTAAAACTTCCCAACCAAGCTCCCGGAGTCTCTGGCGAGTCACTGCAGACGTGTGCGGTCTTGCGTTGTCCTGATGAAACACAACAACCCTTCTGTTGGCCAACGCTGGCCGTTTCTGGTCAATCGCCAGCTTTAAACGGGCCAGTTGTTGATAGCAGAGATCTAAATTCAGTGTTTGGCTATCCGAAAGTAACTAATAATAAATGATTCCTTGGAAGTCCCACCAAATACACAGTAGAACCTGCCTGGCCGTTAGTCCTAGTTTGGTCACCATTTGGGCTGCTTCACGACACTTTGACCACAATCGTTTTCGCAACATATTGTCGTTTGTGACCCGTATGTGACCCATCTCATCCCTAGCCACCATCCGTTTAAGAATTGGGCCGAGTTCATAACGTTTGGCCAAGGCTTCGCAGATGGAAATTCGATTCATCATATTTCATGGTGCTAATTGGTCTGGCATATATGTATTCTCTCAACAAACCCCTCTCCTTACCCACCAACCCCAGTACTTCCTCATATTACTCGACGGCCCCGCCGTCGTCATCAGATTCTGATGACTGATTATTTCTTTCACTTCCAACATCTCATCATCACAGATCACTTTACTTGATGTAAATATTTCCCTAACTAACAACAAATTTCTAACCTCCGTACATACTAAACCTACTAACAAACAACAATACCTTCATTTTAACAGCTGCCACCCCTACCACACCAAACGCTCCCTCCCTTACTCCCTCTCTATCCGCGGGCACCGCATTTGCAACCATCCCGAATCCCTCAACAAATACCTCAACAACCTTCACCATTCCCTCCTCCAACGGGATTCCTAGATTCTCTCCTTCACAAAAAAATTCTAAAACAATCCTACACCTCCAATCCTCCCTCAACCACAGACTCCCACCCTCTCTCAATATGTACCACCAACTTCCCTGGCATCCAGTCTCTTAAATTCATCCTCAAAGACCTGTACCCCATCCTCAAAAATCACAACGTTTTGTCCAACCTTCTTCCTAAATGCCCTTCTGTTACCTTCAAACGGCCTGCCAACCTATCAGATCTCCTCAAATCCACCAAGCCTCTTTCCAAATCCCCTCCCACCCCCAGAATCACACCCACTCCGTGCTTGCGAGCTAGATGCAAAACTTGTCCCATTTCCACCACTCCACCCCTCTCCATCCCACCTTTTAACTCTCTCCCGCCCTTCCCCCACTCCTCATGCACATCTCAGAATGTAATCTATCTTCTGACTTGCAAACTCTGCCCAGCATTTTACATAGGTCAGTGCTCTACACCCCTGAACCTCAGGGTGAACAATCATCGCGCCTCATGTAATCCGTCTTCCCCGTCCGCGGGTCTTCCCATCCCAAAACATGCCTCCCACCACAACACCCCCTTCAACCACTGTTACAATGTTTCCGTGCTAGCATCCCTTCCCCCATCCGATAACCCTATAAAATTAAAAACAATGGAATTGGCATTTATATGGCTGTGTAAAGCCAATCAACATCCGGGACTCAATGTCGTTCACTAAATGGGGGGGTGGGGCTGAGGTGAATGGAGGTGGATTTGTTTCTTGCGAGGTGGTGGGACAATTTATTCATCCGCATACATTTTGTCATCCTTGTCCGGGGTTTTGACTTGTCAAGCCCTTATGATGACTTGGTGAGTTGATGCCTTGGTGAGTTGATGCCTTGGTCATGGGTATCTGCGGATGAATTGTTAGTTTTCAGTGTAGCTTATAACTATTTCCGCATCCTCCTAATTCCATCTCCGCTCCCCTCTGGCCTCCCTTTCCCCCTCCATAACCTCCTCCTTCACCCCTCTCCCACCACCTGTTCTCCGATCCGCTTTCTCCCTCTCCACATACCCCTCCTTCACCCCTCCCCCACTACCTATTTTTCCCCTCTCCCTCGTCCCCTACTCTCTCTGCACTATGTACCCTTTTCCTCAGTCATATCTTATCTTCCGAAGAAGACGGAGTTCGAGTCCGTCGAAATTATCAAGATATTATTGTGAGTGTTCTTTTTATGTGTTCTCGTGCTGTGTGTTACTGTCTAAGTTTTTTATTCAACACTTCCGTGTTACTTCAAAGAAATCATCTATATATATATATATATGTATATATATATATATATATATACATACATACATAATTAGAAATCTAAGACGGCGACGCTTCTGAACTTTGCAACCCGCCAACTCTAATCCTCCCGCTCCCACACACAACGTCTTAAGTTCCGCCCGTCGTCCCACTTTGAGCCTAAACCTTTACCCACGAATCACCCTGTCGAAATCTTTATTAATCTTCTCCTATCTAAAATATCTAGTCCCTCTTTCCTCAACTCTCTGAATCCTAAACCGAACCTCTCCCCTGCAGAAGAATCCGAATTGAGAAAACTAATAAAAAATCCCAACCTGGTCATCACCTCCGCTGACAAGAGTTCGACTGTGGTAGTCCTAAACACCACAAATTACCTAAACGAAGCCAAAATATTACTCGCAGACACTTCTTCCAACAAACATATTCCGGTTGACCCTAACCTCACATACCAGATGAATTTATCGCTTTCCTCCGCGACAACGGCACAAATGAAAACCTATCCCACAGTGACATATCCCTCCTTTCACCTTCCCATCAAATGGGTAGTCCTGCGTCAGATAAGGGGTCTTTTTTCGTTGGTGTGTGTGGTCGGGTGGAGTGGTGGATTTTACACTAGGAGATTTTCTGGGTTACCGCGTTTGAGGAGTGCATGGTGTAGATTGTGGAGGTATTTGTAGAGGGTAGCTGTGGTGTTGCAAATCCGATGTCCGCGGATAGAGAGAGAGTTGGGAATTGAGCGTTTGGTGTGAGAAGGATGACTATTCGTATAGTGTAAATATTGCTGATCATTAGTGGCTATGATATGTACTGAGGTGGTGAATATGTTATTGTGAAGTGAGATGTCTGTGCCAAGATAGGTGATGGTGGAGTCTGAGATGGAATAAGTGAATTTAACAGTGAAAGAAGAATAATAGGCTGATAACAAATTATCGAGAGACTCACAGCCGTGTGCCCAGAGAATAAAAATGTCGTCTATGTAACGGACCCAGAAAAGACGTTGGAAGGGTAGCTGTGAAAGGAAATTCTCTTTAAGGTGGCCCATGAAGAGATTGGCTTACGATGCCGCCATCCTCGTTCCCATCGCTGTGCCTTTGGTTTGGAGATAAAAACAGTTTTGGAAGGAGAATGCATTTTCGCCAGATAAAATAAAATAATAGAAATAAAAAATCAAATAAAATTAATAAATCACAGAAATAATCGAAGTTGACCGGCATGTTAGTAGATATCGCATCGCCCAGGAGCCAAAGATCGACCATAAAACAGTTGAAAACCATTTGCACAATACTGGATTCGAAAAGAAGCTAGATGTTTGGGTGCCACACCAATTAGCACCATGAAACATGATGAATCGAATTTCCATCTGCGAAGCCTTGGCCAAACGGAATGAACTCGACCCAATTCTTAAACGGATGGTGGCTAGGGATGAGATGGGTCACATACGGGTCACAAACGACAATATGTTGCGAAAACAATTGTGGTCAAAGTGTCGTGAAGCAGCCCAAATGGTGACCAAACTAGGACTAACGGCCAGGCAGGTTCTACTGTGTATTTGGTGGGACTTCCAAGGAATCATTTATTATTAGTTACTTTCGGATAGCCAAACACTAAATATAGATCTCTACTATCAACAACTGGCCCGTTTAAAGCTAGTGATTGACCAGAAACGGCCAGCGTTAGCCAACAGAAGGGTTGTTGTGTTTCATCAGGACAACGCAAGACCGCACACGTCTGCAGTGACTCGCCAGAGACTCCGGGAGCTTGGTTGGGAGGTTTTAATGCATCCACCCTACAGACTGGACCTGGCACCCTGCGATTACCACCTTAATCTCGCATTGGAAAACACACTTGAGTGATAAAAAATTGCGATTGAGAGAAGATCGTGAAAATATATCACTATAGTTTTTCTCCAATAAGAAGCAAGACTTCTATGAGAGAGACATTATGAAGCTACCTTTAAAATGGCAACAAATCATACAACAAAACGGTGCATATTTGACCCAAATCGGACAATCCAAAACATCTTTAGAAAGTTTTTAATTTCTCACAAAAATAATGGATTTCTTTTTTCCCATCGTAATATATGAAAACCTCAATCAGAATGTCAATATGGCATTTCTTATGCCAATGAAATGTGTATAAGGCGAACGGTAACTACGGACGTATGAAATAATGGGAAGAGTTAACCCCAGCCGTACTCTTATAATGGACAAAGGATAGGTAACTAACAACTAGTAACTAACGAAGGATAGCTAACTCCCCTTACCTATCCTTTGCCCATTTATAAGTGTACGCCTGGGGTTAACTCTTCCCATTACCAATGAAATGTTTCTTATTTTTTCGATTGTGTTTAAAAAGTTACACCATAACACAAATGGCCACCGCGCTGAATTCAGATGGTTTTTGCATCCTGAAACACTTTTTTCCCTACTTTCCATCGGTGAGCCTTTCACTACGTTGACCTCAAATGCGCTACAAATAAAAATTTCTTCAAGCACTCCGGGTGTATTTGCCTCATTTCACACAAAAGGCCTTAATATTTGGTGTTCATTTTTCCTCTCGCTTGAATTGACGTTTGTATCTGCGGGAATTGGAAACACAATGACAATCATGGGAACTGTGAGAGAGTGAAAGAGATGGGACTTCATGTCCGTCAGTTTCATATTTTCACAACAAGAACATATGTCTTCCTGATCTTATTTTTATTTTTTATCAACAACGGCCTAATTAATGCCAGCGGCAAAAGATAGCCCCCATTTGTTTTTCTGGAGAACCAATGTTGGTGAAATAGATGCGAAGTAATAGAGGGCGCATAGAATACCGACATGGACGGTGACCATACAAAGTATATTTAACAATTGTAATTGTAATTTATTCATTCACCATAAGCATAGAATTATGCATGGCTTTGTCAAAACATGTTTTACACTTCATTTCAGTAAAAAAAACATTATGCAAAATCAAAACAATATGCAAGTACAATACATACAATTTACAACTTTTTTGAATTAACACATTTCAGTTATACATTTGAAATGGTATGCATTAGAAAATCATCTACACTATAAAATAATTTACATGAAAGTAGTTTTTTCACGGCACACTTAAATTTAAAGGAACTTTTGATATTTTTAATATAAGCAGGCAATTTATTGTACATAAGTATTCCCTGATGATCTATCCCTTTAATCGTTTTATTTACTCTGTGCTGACTTACATGGAATGCATTTTGGCTTATCGTATTATGACTATGAAGGTCACAGTTTTTAATAAACATGTTCTGATTTTTGTTAATAAGAGACACTGTTTCAAGAATGTATAGACAAGGAAGAGGTAAGATTTCTAGTTTTTCAAAAATAGGTTTACTGGGAGCTCTATTATTAGAATTAGTTATTATGCGAATAATCTTTTTTTGCATTTTAAATAATTTTGGAAGGAAGATAGAGGAGCCCAAAAGGGAATACCATAATGGAGAAGTGACTGCACATAGCCAAAATATATAGTCCTCAATGCCTGAATGCAAATGATTTCCTTGAGTACACGGAATGCATAACAGATTTGTGCCAGTTTTTGAGATAAATTATTAATATGTTCCTCCCATGAAAGATTAGAGTCAATCCAAATACCTAAAAACTTTGTTGCCTTTAGTTCTTTTATGGGGCAACTGTTAATTATTGGATATAAATTTATTAACTTCTTCTTGAGATTGAAGTTTAAATAATGGGTTTTACTAACATTTAAAGATAGCTTATTGTCAGTGAGCCAGTTCATCAAATTATGTGTAGTTTCTGTTACCTCGTTCATTAACTGAGTGGGATTATGGTTATTAAAAATTAAGTTAGTATCATCAGCAAATAGTATTGTATTGGAGAGTGGTAAATTTGCAGGTAAATCATTTATGAAGACTAAAAATAGTAGTGGTCCAAGAATGGAGCTCTGCGGAACTCCACAAATAACAGAAGTTGTACTTGATACAGATGAATTCATTTCAATATATTGTGACCTATCAGTTAAATATGATTTAAACTAGTCCTTTGCATTGCCTCTTATACCATATGTTTCTAATTTTTTTAAAAGAATTCCATGGTTAACTGTATCGAAAGCTTTTTTTAAATCAATAAAAAGCCCTGCAACATGAATATTACTATCTAAGGCATTCCATATATTCCTTGTCAATGAGAAAAGGGCATCATTAATGGACTTATTCCTTCTGAAGCCAAGTTGATGATTATCAATGACAGAGAATTTATCAAAAAAGGAAATCAATCTCAGATACATGACCTTCTCCAAAATTTTGGTGAAACCTGAAAGTAAGGAAATTGGTCTATAATTCTCAATGTTTTCCTTCTCTCCTTTTTTAAACAGAGCTTTAATTTTTGCAACTTTAAATTTGGAGGGGAATTGACCAGCACTTAGGGAAAGATTACAAATTTCAGTCAGTGGTTCAGCAATAAAGGTGGCACAACTTTTTTAACAGCATCAGGTATACCATCAGGGCCACATGAATATTTATTTTTTAATTGATTGATTATCCTCAATATTTCACTTTTAGTAACAGGTTCTAGATATATAGAGGAGGAATTGATGACCATTTTAGAAGTACCTGTGTTGGTGGGCGACTGTTTGAGAGTTTGATTGACACCTACTTGGGCAAAGTAATCATTGAAAATGTCTAAAATTTTTTGGACACCTGTTATTGTTGTGCCATTATAACATATTTTAGATATTGTGTTGCTATTAATTTTATTTTTCCCTGTTTCCTGTTTCACTTCTTTCCAGATAGCCTTAGATTTATTAGATGATGTTGTTATCAATGAGCTGGTATGCAGCTTTTTTGCTAGAGTAATAGTAGTTCTCAAAATTTTACAATAACTTTTGTAGTATTTTTTTAACTCTGGATCATTAGAATCAATGCATTGCTTATACAACGCTCTTTTTCTATCACAAGAAATAATTATTTCTCTTGTTAACCAAGGACTATTTTCAGGTTTACTTTTATTATGCTTGACAATTTTTTTAAGGGGAAATGCTAAATCATGGTAATAAGTAATGATATTGATAAAGCTGTCAACTTTATTATCAAGATCAGTAGGGTAATTAATATCCTCCCATGTTTCTTTTGACATTAATGTATTAAAATATTGAAGACTATAAGGATCATATGTTCTTTTATAAATAATTTCTGTATTTAACTTTTTATGGTGTCCATCATCATTTGATAGGGATAAGAGAATTGCTTTGTGATCAGAAAGTCCTGTACAAATAACTTCAGAGGTATTTTCATAGAAGTCATTCCCAATAATAAATTGATCAAGACATGAGTTGATCCTTGTTGGGTCATGATATAATACATTTTGCAGGGCATGAAAATCATACATTTTATTGTAAAAACTCGCAAGAAGGTTCATCAGCATTATGAGAAATATTCAGGCTGGACGGAAACAAGTAGGTGGCTACCAAAACCTTATCGAATTGGTAAAAGTGATTATGAATTTGAAATAATACCGCGGGAGTAACAAAATGAGGAGGTAACGTTGCCACCATAGAGGAGACTAAGACGAGAGGAGTGGAGCGACTCCAGAGATCTAAAACCATTTTCTTAAAACTGATGAGGTCTTTCAATACAAGCCTCCAAAATATAGAGCAAAATTTGTAATAATGATTACGTTTTTGCTCTAACAACCATGTGTTTTTTAATTAGCGGTAAAAATTTGCAGCAATTTGTAATTATCCTGTACCGAAATCATTTCTACCTTACGGTAAGAGCTAAATGCAATTTTTTGCATTGAAATAAATGCGTTATTGGATGGTTTGACAATTATAAGAGGATATAGAGGAGTAATAATCAATTACAAATTATTAAAATAAGAAGACATACCCTTATTGGTTTCACAGGAGGTTGACTACGGCATTTAAACCCATGAAAAAACAAGCTTATCACAGTAAACAATTTGTGACACAATACATTAGTGAAGAAAATCGTTGGAATTAGAGCGAAAACCACGACGAACACGAACAGAACAAATGACAGACGTTAAAGCGAACAAAAATGAGGGGTGCGACAAGGAGATTGGAGTCGAGACTTGCGTTCCTTTAAGCAACTTTATGGCTGATAATGACGAACATTTCGCATTAGTTTCACATAACAAAATAGAGAGAAGAATTATCTCCATGGCTTGGCAAAAAATATTAAATTCAGTGAAAAAATACGAATAGTTGAAGATGAGTTCTCGGTAACATTTACAACACAAGAACATTTAAATTGAGGAACATTCTGAACAACGTGGTAGACTTTGAATACAGAACATAAGGCTCACCTCCCGTTGCAATTCACATTATTCTAGTAAACCTTTCTGTCATTTTTCGTGCACCAAATCTTGTTTAAAACCGTCGATGGTATGCAAGGAGGAATTAATTGGTTTACATACGGTTAATTAGCTAATCGTGAATCATACGAGCTTAGCTATCTCACTCATCCTTAACTCGCCTATCGTCCAACACAATATTGTGCACCTTTTCGATGGTTTCCGGTAAGGTTGCGCTTTTTGGTCGTCCTTCACGTGGTTCATCTTCAAGGGATGTGTGACCACGTTTAAATTGAGCTGCCTGCATATTTAACGGTTGACATTGGAGGAGAGCAGAGTCCCCGTACATTTTTGTCCGCTTTGATTGTTTTTCCTTACATGGCTAATCCATCCAAAACGAAGAATTTTATGACCTCGCTATATTCTAGTTTTTCTTTTATTTTACGAAAAACAAGAAAGACGTCTACTGCAGCAATGCGTGTAAACAAACTACTTGAGAGAACAAGTTTGACTTTGTCTTATGAATTAATGACACGTGCGCCCTGAGAGGAATCGAAAATTTTCGCTGATTGAAACGTCATCTCTGTGTCAGGCAGACAAGTTTTCTCCTTACCCTCGTATAGTTAAATAATCACGGCAAATGCGCCCGCGGGGGAATAAAATAAGCATAGGTCCACTCTAAGTTAGTTAAACATTCGCAACTCGTCCAGACGGTTCGACGGACGCGATCGTGCCGATTCTATTCGCCCATGATCCCATTAATGCGATTGAACGCACGGCGGAGAAAGAACGGATTGCACGCGAGGGCCTCCAGCAACCGCTCGGGTGAGGGGGGACGATGCCTAAGACACAACGAAATGACACCCTACCCCCTAGATTACCAAGGTCGGAGTGCGACGCTGGCCGAGTGTGGCCCTGACGAGAAAACGCTTTCCTTAGTGACAAGTCAGGTTTCAATCTAATATAATGAGATTCGCTCGCTGTCAAGTAACTGAGATTGGATTACCACATCAGATTTTTTCGATTTAATCAATTTAATCATAATAACGATAAATACTTGATCGATTACGTTGTCTCAAACAACGTTGACCGTACATTGAAATCGAAAGAATTAATTACATAAATCACACTTCCGTCCTAATTAAGACGGTCCCTGAGGCCATTTCATATGATTTAGGGACATAATTGTTCTCTTAAACTAAACTGATTTGTTTTAATTTTTTCCTAAAAATAATTATTAAATACCAAAAAATATATTAGGTTTCATGTTTACAATGTTACTGGGTAACGGAATTAATGACAATTGCGAAAGATAACTTATAAAAATAAGATCAATTTGATGCTTTACGGCTACACGACCTATCATTTTACAGGAAGATTTTAGTGACCTATTAGATGATATTCGCTACGGGCACAAATAGATTCCAAATGGAAATGTATATATACACGTAAAACAACAATCTTAAACCGAATGTATTTTATTTATAAAATATACACAATACAATATATCGGTCATTCGACGGTTAATTCTTAAAAATTACTTCAACTTTAAAACGAAAAGCTACAAACGAATAATTTTCTAACATGTTTGAATCCAGGTGGTGTTCTTTACGACTAAACTTTCGAAAATATTGGTACATAAAACTATTATACTTAACAAGAAAAAGTCGATATATGTGGATATATTTTAATGAAAAGAAAAATATTGCAAAAAATTGTTTTTTTTTTACCAAAAAACTGAGATTTTTCCTTAAATAGTAAATAGTGTTTTTCCCTGGTGATATTGAGTATTCCACCGTTCATAAAAATGCAAAACATCCTTCGTTTAAGCAAGACTTACTGTAAATCTGGCGCGGGGTCGATGTTAAAACTTCCAATGGAAATGGATGCATTCAAAGATGCTTGGGTGACATTTATGAACCGTCCATCCGGAGTCGGGCTGTGCGAGGTAACAGAGAGCGCCCTCCCCACTCATCCCCGCCGCGAATCGCTCGCTTCGGTGGCGGGGAAGAGTGGCAAGGGCGCCTTTGCTTGCTCTCCTAGCCGTCTCCCCCGCGGGAGCGCCGGGATCCTCTTTCTCACGTCTTTGAAACTTGCATGCGTTCCAAATGGGTTTCTGCGGTCACGGAGTGTTCCAGGCTTTGAGGTGCGCGGGGAATTGGTCCGAGGGGAGTACTTGTTGAGAGGGGGGAGCCCTTCCGGGTGGGTGACCACAAAAAGGATCGTGGGCGAGAGAGGACTGTTATTCGGTAGGGTGAACCCGTAGAGGGTCTCTCCAGGACAGTGCTACGGACAGAAGATGAAAAGGAAAGACGGCCAGGACTAATGACTTGACTGCCTTTGGGATTATTGTATCCCATACCACTTCGCCGTTCCTCAGCCGCGTTCTTGGAGGTCCAATTCGTTAAAAAGAAAACCTGTCATTACAAAGGCCTCGCCTCATTTAATTCCCTGTATGCATATCGCGTGGCACATGCTCACTACTCGACGTGACGACCATGATTCAAATTTACAACACTACACCACGACCACCGAAAGCATTAATTAAAAAAAAGGCACCGATCAACTCCGCAAGGCTGCTTTTCTAAATTCCAAAGACAGGAGAGAAAGAAAGAGGAATGTATGCCCTCGTACTGCAGATACTGGAAACGTGTATCACGTGGGAAAAAAATTAAGAGATATCTTATTCAAACGGTGTAAGTTTTTACGAGATTCTACTTTTTCCATTATTAAGATGAATAATAAAAAATAATACGGATTTGTTGCTCAATAAGGAACGAAGATTCCTGTTTTATCGAGAATAACTTGAACAAGCAAAGTGTGCGCGTGGTCATTCACCATTAATTAGAAACAAGATACTATTACTACTTATTAATAGTTACTTTTACTATTTTGTTAGTATTCTAGTGTTTAAGGTAGGTGTTGGATGGACACTAGCGGTACGACGATTCTTTCTATTTCCATACATAAAGAAAGCAGGTGACAGTGCAACAAACCTTTCTTCAATTCTGAATTATTCCTTCATTTTGTCCAACACGCCTACCATTTTCATATCCCTCCCCCAACTACCTCATTCTGCTATACTCTTACAGTCTAATGCATTCCATCGCCAATCAAACAGCCCTGGCGAAACAGCCTTCTCACGTTTGCTTCGGATTTCCACCAGCAAACATCTCTTAAATAGCGTCAAAGAGAGAGGGCAATTAACGGATGCGTCAGGAAAGAGCCAACACACAAATGAAATATACCCAAAGTTAGAGGAATGAAAAAAAAAATCAGATAAACTTGAACGTAAAAAAAACATGCTAATGCTCACGGGACATGGACATTTTAAGGGATATTTGTAGCAGAGCGGAAATGAATGTAATGGGAAATTGCTACGATCACTTAAGGAAGACAGGGGCTAACATTGGGAAAAGGAATGTCTTATTCGTAATGTGTCCAGATGACATACATGATGAAAAAGGGAGTGGAACAAATAATGAGATTCAGCTTCTTAAGATTTCCGCATCAAAATAATAGTGGAGTTAACATCAGAAAGAGAGGGTGAAAGGAAAGAGTGTAGCTGAAGAATCAAGCGAAATGAGATTTGAAGAAGGGATTGTTATAACGTTTTATTATTTATTTAGTCTCCTGCGAGCCACCACTAGGGTGTGTGGCAGGGGGTGATCACACACCATTAAAACCTTGACCCACAACACCTTTTCCTCCTAGAGTGATCGGACTAATGTAATCCTTCGATATATTTCTCATTTTACCTTATTTTAGTATCCTGTAGGCTGCCTCCACAGTGTATGGTAGTGGGTGAATAGAAACTAGACTAATCTTCACCCGAATATGACCATCACCAAGGTGGGACAATTTTATTCCGATCCTCTGTCGTTCGCGGACAAAATTAAATTTTAAATATATCTGTTGCAAACTTGATCTGTCTATTTTTTTACCATGATCTCTCCTATCGTAGTAGGATGGGGGTAGTAATACATTTTCAATATCCCTTCTAAAAATAGACACAATTCACGCAAGAGATTTAATCTTCAAGTCAACCTGAAGAAAAGGAATTAGGTTAAATGACTCGCGCATCACATAGGGCCACTAGGAAAACAGAGTATTATTCATACGTTTTTGTTAAACAGCCATGATTTGAGCAGGAATTGCATTTTTATGAATGGCGGTAAGAAACCAGCATCTTATTAAATAGCAGACGCTCGTACTTTGAACAGTACCGGTGACAATGGGCAACCCTGCCTTTACACTTCTCCCTAACCCTGACCATCCGGATTCTCCGTTCCCCGCTCGCACCTGAGCATGTACAGGTTGCGGATCAGTCTCCTGTCCCTACAATCCATTCCTAATTTATGCAACACACGCTTTAGCTTTTCTCAATTCACTCTATCAAACGCTTTGTCGAAATCTACGAAACAGGGAAATACGTCCTCATTGTGTTCTATATTTCTCTCGATTAGTGATCTCATTACTGCAATGGCATCACGCGTACCTCTTCCTTACCTAAATCCAAAATGATCACCCCCTAAGTAATCATTTACCTTGCTCTTTATCCTATTGTTGAAGATCCTGAGAATAACTTTAGCTGCGTGGGATATCATACTTATTGTTCTATAATCTTCACATGATGTGGCCTTTACCACATGATGTGGCCTTTACCTTTTTCGGAATAGGAACTTAGACAGATCTCACAAAATCTTCCGGTCAAATCAAATTCCTTCCTAATAGATACTACGAATCATTCCATATAGAGTCTCCTTCCCACATTTTCTAAAACATTTCAACAGTTCTACAGGAATGTTGTCTACCCCCACGGCCTTATTTGCGTTCATCTCCTTTAATGCCCTTTCTATTTCATCGTCGAGTATGCTTGGAAGTAAGTTATCGTCTTCTACGTCATGTTGCTTTTCTATGTCTAACCTTGTCGGCCTAAGTTCTCTAACATACAGTGCTTCTACATATTCCTTCCATCTGTCTTGGATTTCATTTGGTTCAACTATTATCTTACCCCACTTATCGTTAACTGTTAACACAGATCTTGCCTTCTTACTTCCCAAAAATAACTTAACCTTGCTATTTAGCGCACCAATTTCACCCTTCCTCTGTAAACTTTCCATATCCTCGCATTGCGTTTTCCATCATTCTTCTTTTGCTTTATTTGTACCCCGTCTCAATTTATTTCTTAATACTTTGTAATTTATTTTGCCTAACTCTGAGTTAACATTATTCCATTTTTTTTCTCTTTTTTATCATTATATCCATGATCCATGGTTTCCTTATCCTTTTCCCGTTAATAGTTCCTATAGTGTCTTTTGCGGCTTCCGATATCCATTGCTTGATTCATTCCGATTTTTCTTCGATAGTAATCAAATCTCTACCGTCATCCATGATTTTCTCTACAGCCTGCTAATACTTCCTCTTTGTCAATTCATTTAATGCTCCTACATTCCATTTCCTAACCCGCCGCCCTTGCCTTATTTTCTTGAAACGGACGTTACATTTCATAACAACTAAATTGTGATCAGAATCCGCTCCCGGTAAGCTGTGCGAATTTATCACACTGTTCCTAAACCTGTGCCTACCCATAATATTATCTATCTGTTACCTTTCTTAGTCACCTAGCATTTTCCATGTATAGCTACGTCTTTTGTGGTTTCTAAACCACGTGTTGGTGGCAGTGTCTCCTGCAGACCTCAATTGCTTTTTCCCCGCGGTCATTGCTCGTGCCTATGCCATAGTCCCCTACCTCACCACCCTCTCTTCCTTCGTCTACCGTCGCATTCCATTCCCCCATCACTATCAAATGTTTCCCTGCAGGAACACACGCGATTATATCCTCTAACTGATCGTACATCCTATGAACTCCTTCCTTCACATGGTTGTTCGGTGTCATGTGTATCTGAACAGTGACCAAATTCGTCGGTTCTGCTTTCATCTCTACTAGTAATTTCTAAATGGATACAAAAGCTTTTAAAAAGCTTTAAAAGGTATTATCACTTTTGGGTGTTCTCAAGCACCAAATATTTGAATAATTAAAAGTTATCATATTCCTTGTCGAGCACTTTCAGAGTGATGCCGTGTTCCTCATTCCATCCAAGATGTTTCCTACAACTCCAGTTCCCCGACTTCACTGTATTATATTTGCTAAGATTGAAAGTTGTAATCGGCGCGAATTTTACAGCCTCCATAGGAAAACAACAACCTTCTGGTGGAAGATCCCATGCCTTCCTCCCGCTGATTAAAGGCTCTCCCCGCGGGAAGGCGTCGTCGCTTCACTCGCCAGCCCCCGAACCAATATCCTCACACCACCCCTCGGCTTCTTAGATGCGTGGTGCATCCGCGAACTTCATTCCCTCTGGTCACAAAATGTCTCTGCTTCCATTCTCTTTCGTTTCCTTTCACTGAGATTGGAAATGATTGCCACTGATAATCTATCCCGGTCTCATCAATTGAAGTGCATCCCGCGAGCACAAGGAGCCACTCTCTACTGGGAATGAATAGTTTGCGGAGCAGCTGAAGGCATGCTCCCAGGAGAAATTGGTGTACCTTCCGCTTGTGATGGTAATAAAAATACAATGCGTTCCACTTTCAGTCCAGTGACACCACTTGGAACCACTTTTGCGAAACTAATGGTACGTACGTACTTCCTCAAGATGTTTGTTCATGAGGAGCTCAAAAGCTATTTATGCAATTTGAAGGCAAATTTCATTGAGAAAGGATTGGAAATTTCGCCAATCACGGGAGTGGACTGTCATTATTGCTTCTCAGTCACGAAAAAAAATCCTATCTTGAAGGAAATGAAACGTTCTATCCTTGGTGGCTTTGAAGACAAGCTTCAAATATGACTTCATACAAATACGAAACATGCATATACCGATACATGAAAACAATTTTTGTAAAACAACATTCTTGTTTAAATTTACAATCGCCAATACCATGTATAATGCTACAGCGAAAGAAATAGTAAGGATCTCGAAGTTTGCTTAAATCTGGATAATTATTTTTATTTGTTGGTTTGCTAGGAAATTAGTGATTAATGATGTGCGCGCTTGGATGATGGGAGAGATGGTGCTTTGGTTATAACGGATGATAGCTCATTCCAATGACGACAAGTTGCGATTGCAAATGACTGGCTGTATGCAGTTGTTCTGTGATGAGGGAATACGAGTTCGCGATTATCTCTGGTATTTAGTTTATGTATTCTATCAAGGCTATTGAAGTCATTGGTTAAATACTGAAGGGATTTATAATTTAGTGTCTCGTAGAGTAAGGACAGCATATGGGGTTTCCTGCCAGAATCCAGAAATAGCCGGTTAAGTTTGCTAAAATAAGCTGTAATGTGATTCGCAATGTTCCAATTGTAAATGAAGCGTACCCATGAGTTAAATGTTGGCTTCGTAAAAAGGTTCTTCGAACGATTTTCTGAAAATTACACTGGCCTGAGGAGCCGGGTGAATTGCACCTAAAAGCAAAGACAAGGAAATACTATAACTCCGAAACTCGAGTCGATGCTTGATCAAGGAATCATCCGAATCCATTCAGAAAGTGTTGATCAAATAAATGGTCATCTTCTCTTTCCAAAAGATCTCTTTGACAAAAACTCGCCTCACCTGAGGGTGCCACTTAGACCTGGTTCGCTGCCCCGGTAAGGTGCCGTGTCATGGAGGACAGAACTGGAGCGCTCATTGTTCTCTTCGGAAGAGGGCGTTTGCAGCGAATGAACCATGGCTCAGAATGGCGCTTACGTACGCTAACGACTCCAGTGCGGAGCTATTAATATTCAAATTGTTAAGCATTACCAAAACCCGGAAGATCGTCGAATGATCTTAATCACTTTATAGCATGGCAAACTAATAATTCTACCGTGAAATAAGGTATAGAGCTCACAAAGGCGATGCACTGTACGGCCGAATACGGCGTTACGTGCTACATACACCGTAATTTGCAATCTAGATTTTTGACGAGAGTTCATTGCGAAAGGGCACCGTCTTACTCCCAAAGAGCGGAGTAATAAATACCCAGACATAACCCCTGAGACTCGCCTACACGATTGAAAAATGACTGAATATTAGAGTGAACATGGAATAACGTGAGGCGATACTTAAATTCAGATATGCTGCCCATATCATCCAAAAGTGAATCATTGTTTCAATAAAGTGAACAATAAAATGAAAAAAGGTAAATTATGAGAAAGGACCGAAAATATATTAATTTTAAACATAAAAACCAGACCAGCCCCTAGTTAAAAGAAAGCAGTCTGTAAAATAATCCTGGAAAATATAAATTAAAAAACGGTAGTCTTCAATAACAGAAATGAGTTTATCCAAATAATAAACTTTACTCGAGGTATCAAAGTCAAATAACCTATGAGAAGTATCATTACTTAGTAACTGAACGGAATGAAATATTTATGAATTCAAAACGTCCTATGAGCACCACTCCTCTTATCATGATTAACACAATATAAATCAAAGATATTATAAGATTTACGAAATTATTTATATTACACAGGCCAACAGTGTTTTTGGTGCCGGAGCTTTTAATGGTGATTTAAAGAACAATTGGGGTGCTGACTCCAATTACGACACTAGCTTTTTCCTATCAGCTATAGTTTTCAAGATATAGATGTTGTTACTTACGTAAAAATTAATAATCACATAAATTAATAAAACGTAATAATTATTATTAGGTAACCTAGGTTAAGGTAGATTTTGGATGGACACAATTTCCAAATAAATATTTTGTGACTCATAACAAAACATGATCCAGCATTCTACTCTATATCAGGTCCCTCTTCATCTCTGTGTACTTCCTTCCTCCCTTCATCCCGTCCAGCTTCCCTATCCTGATCCTATCCTTTCCGCGTTTGCCTAACATTCTCCTCTCTATTACCATCTTCAACATCCTACTTTGTAGGCCTTGTCCTTTCGGTCCATTTCAACTTTTCCATACTTCTCCTCAACCACATTTCAAATTCTTCTAATATATCGTATTTCTATCATCCTGCTTCAATGACCATGTTTCCGCGTCGTACATAACTACGCTCCGTATCCAAATTTGTCCGAGCCTTTTCTTAACATCCTTAATGTATATCCCTCTCATCAACTACCTCCTTCTGAAAGACTCTTAGACAAGGACAATTCTTCTCCTTACGTCCCTAATACTTTCACCATATCGGTCCAAAACACTTTCTGGTAACTAAAGTAAACTTTCTACCTGCTCTATTTTTTCCCCTTCTATTTTAATGTTTAGCTTAGCCTTTTTCCTCCTGGAAAGTCGCGTGACCTTTGTTTTATTAATATTGATTCTCGGCCCATATCTATCGCACTGAACCTCCAATACACTCAGCAATGCTTGCAACCCCTTGGCTGACTGAGCAACTAATGCTTGGTCATCAACAAACCTAACCCATTTTACGAATTCCCTTCCGACTTTCATTCCTACCTCCGGTTTTTCCCGTGCCTCTTCATTATTGCCTACACGTATATATTGGACAGCATCGGTGATAATAGGAATCCCTGTCTTACACCTTTTCCTAACACTATTATTTATAGGTTTTTGTTAAACAGCCGTGATTTGAGAAGGAATTGCATTTTGATGAATGGCGGTAAGAAGCCATTCATTAAATAGCAGACGCTCCTACTTTGAACTGCACCGGCGACAATGGGCAACCCTGCCCTTACACCTCTTCCTAACACTGCCCATCCGGACTCTCCGTTCCCCACTCGCAACCTGAACAGTCTGAGACATGCACAGGCTGCGGATCAGTCTCCTGTCCTTCCAATCCATTCCTATTTTCTGCAATATACCCATTAGTTTTTCCCAATTCAGTCTATCAAACGCTTTTCGAAATCTACGAAACAGGCACATCCTAAACCCAAACTGATCATCCCCTTAGTAATCATTTGCCTTACTCTCTATCCTTTTGTTGATGATCCTGAGAACAACCATAGCTGTGTAGGAAATCAAACTTAATTGTTCTTTAGCCCTTACATGATGCAGCCTTTATCTTTTTCAGAATAGGAACTAACAGTGATCTAACAAAATCTTCCGGCCGGATTCCTTCCTCATAGATACTACGAATCAGTCCATATAGGGCCTTCTTCCCACATTTTCCTAAACATTTCAACAGTTCTACAGGTATGTTGTCCACCCCCACGGCCTTATTTGCTTTCATCTCCTTTAGTGCCCTTTCTATTTCATCGTCGAGTATGCCTGGACCTAAGCTATCTTCTTCTACGTCATGTTCCTTTTCTATGTCTAACCTTGTCGGCCTAAGTTCTTTACCATACAGTGTTTCTATATATTCCTTCCATCTCTCTTGGATTTTTCCTGGTTCAACTATTATCTTACCCTATTTATCTTTAACTGTTAGCACAGATCTTGCCTTCTTACTTCCCGATAATAACTTAACCTTGCTGTATAGAGCACCAATTTCAGCCTTCTTCTGTAAACTTTCCATATCCTCGCATTGCGTTTTCCACCATTCTTCATTTGTTTTAGTTGTGGCCCTTCTCAATTTATTGTTTAACTCTTTGTACTTCCTTTTTTCCTAACTCTGTGCTTACATTCATCCATCATCTTCTCTCATCCATATTTGCAATCATCTCATCCGTTACCCATGGTGTCCTTATCCTTTTCCCGTTAACGGTTTTGTTAGTGTATTTTGCGGCTTTCGAAATCACTGTCTTGATACATTCCCATTTTTCTTCGATAGTCATCAGCTCTTTACCGTAATCCATCATTTTCTCTACTGCCTGCTGACACTCCTTCCTCGTTCATCCATTTAATGCTTCTACGTTCCATTTCCTAACCCGCCCCCCTTGGCTCATCTTTTTCAAACGCGCGTTACATTTCATAAAAACTAAAATGTGGTCAGAATCCGCATTCGCTCCCGGCAAGTATTGCGCATGTATGACACTGTCCTTAAACCTTTGCCTAAAGATAATATAATATAACTGATACCTTTCTGAGTCACCTACCATTTTCCATACATACCTACGCCATTTGTGGTGTCTAAACCATGTGTTGGTGATGACTAACCCCTGTCTCCTGCAGAATTCCATTGCTTTCTCCCCGCGTTCATTCCTCGAGCATAAACCATAGTTCACCATCTCATCCTCCGCCTATCGTCGCATTCCAATCCACCATCACTATCACATTTTTCCCTGCAGGAACACACGCGATTATATCCTCTAACTCATCGTACATCCTATCGACTTCCTCCTACTTTTGGTTGCTCGGTGGCATGTATACCTGAACAATGACCAATTTCGTCGGCTCTGCTTTAATCTCTACGAGTAAGATTCTATCAGTTGCTTGCTCTATGTTGACTACGCTTCTTCTTACCCCTTTATTTAACATTGCTGCCACCCGTCGCTGGCTCTCGTTCCCGCCGCTGTATATTATTCTATAACTATCACTCCAGTAATCTTCGCTATCCTTCCATCTCACCTCGCATAGTCCTAAAACATCTAAATTACCTCTCTATCTCTCGCTTAATATACTCTAATTTGCCTGTCCTCAACATTGTCCTGACGTTCCACGTTCCTATTCTAACTACTTTCGCCTTCTTCTGCGTCTTCTGTCCTGCTGCTGTTAATATATACATATATATGTATGTATGTGGGTCGCGGTAGTCCAGGGGGTAGAGCGTTGGACTACCTACCGGAGGGTTCCGGTTTAGATTCCCGGGCAAGGCCCTCTGGGCATCTGCAGCTGCACTCCTACCCTATTGTGTGAATGTGACACGCCATGTACATACACATATATATGTTTTTACATATATATATATACATACATATTAACAGAGAAATGCATGGAAATACGCAAGATATTAATATGGCTGTTGGCCTGTAGTCAAGTGTCAAGTTACTAAGCACCGAGGGATTGCAAAGAAGGATATGCGCGTGCATTCATGTGCTCTTTAATACGATGGCAACCCCTCGTTGGCTCTCGTCCCCGCCACTGTATAATTTTCTATAATAATCGCTCCATTTATCCCCGCTATCTTCCCATCTCACCTCGCAAAAGCCTAAAATATCTATATTACCTCTTTCCATTTCTCGCTTAATATTTTCTAATTTTCCTGTCCTCAACATTGTCCTGACGTTCCATGTTCCTATTCTAACTACTTTCGTCTTCTTCGGAGTCTTCTGTCCTGCTGTTGTTATTTCCTCCCTGCAAGGGTTTCGTGGGATGACGACCGCGGAAGCCTTGCCTCCCCCACTGCCGGCCACGACACACGACCGATTGGACCGAGTTCCGCAGTTGCCAGGACTCAATGTCTGACGTGTGTCCATCATTTTTCATGGGAATAATACTTGAGGTGGTTTCCCGTGGCCTTCCTCAACAGTGTTTTTAACGTGACACCATCACTTAATAGCCACCTCACTGGGGTCAGACGCCTTTGCAGCCGCCTCACTGAGGAACAGACGCTGCGTGGACTACCTTTCGTCTGGCTCCTAACCTTCGACCTATCTGGCGTAGGTGACACTACCAGGAGCAATTATTATTACTCCAGACAGCACAGCTCTAGGGGTCATAGGAACGGACAAGCCCTTGCACTACGACAGGGTTGTAGTCCATGGGATAAACTCAGATAAAAACTCTGATATGGAGCGTAGCTATGTACGGCGCGGAAACGTGGTCACTGAAGCAGGAGGATAGACGTAGATTGGAGGCTTTTGAAATGTGAGTGGGGAGAAGAATAAAGAAGCTGAAATGGACCAAAAGGAAAACAAATGAAGTACTGGGGATGTTGGGTGAGGAGAGGGGTTTGTTGTGAGAAATCCTATGGAGGCAGAAAAAATGGATGAAAGGAGTATTAAGCGGTAGTGGAATGTTGAAGAAGGTAATAGATGGGATAATGTTAGGCAAATGAGGACAGGGAAGGAACTGGATAGGGATGTTGGACCGGATGACGGGAGGAAAGAAATTCGCAGAGATGAAGAGGGATCCGATGTAGATTAGTTTGCTGGATTGGGTTTTTTTTTGGAATTACAAAATGTTTATTTGATAGTTGTGTCCATCCAAAAACCTACCTCGACCGGTAGAATACCTAATAAATAAATAAATATTAGGCAAAGAAGTGGACATCATTATTTTTTTAATTAAGAACGTTTTAACTGCTTTAAAAAGAAAACTAAAAGACCAGAAAACAACACATGGCACAGTTACATACCGAAATGAAAGACCCATTCCTATTCTGACAAAGGAGTGAAATAGCTCTTCACACAGGCATTCTTTGCGAAGGGATATTAAATTCAACGGCAATATCGTTAAATTATTCTAAAATTAGATGGAATGAGATGCTTTCTATCAATTTTTTAGAGTATTTTCACGTTCTCCACGAGAAATGTCGCCGGATGTTTCATAAAAATTATTGAAAATAAAAATGCTTAAGAGTTCCCAAAATACTGTGACCTCCTGGGGAAACAGGTGCAGGTGTCGTCGAAGTCAACGCTGGGTCGCGGGAGGGATGGCGGGGAAGGGTGCCGTGCCTCTCTCTCCTCACGGAATGAAAAAGCACCCGGATGAAAAATAAAAGAGAAGCGCCAGGTTCGAATTCGAAGAAGAAAAAGGGGATGGGCAAAGGGAGGAGGAGAGGGTGGGAGGCAGGCTTTCTGACATTATTTTACCATCGGTTGGTTTCATTGTGCAATTTCACGGGTATCTGCAAGCTCCCTCTCTTCTCCGTCCCCTCATCACATCTCACTTTCAAATCGTGCTTGAGGCCTGCGAGAGCAGCCCTTGCAATGAGAGCCACCCACGTCCGAAACATCCACACCGGCAGGAAAAAATCCTATCCGCCCCTCTCCGAACAACACCCGCGCCTCAACACAAACGGACAAGCGTGGGCGGGCGGGGAGGGAGGAGCGGTCCCGCTCCCGGGGGCAAAAAGCCCTCCGAACGGGACGAGAGAGATGGCCATAAATTGGTGCCCTTAATTTCCTCCCTTGAAGTGAGAGAGAGAGCGGTTGAAACCTCGGGGGTGCTTCACTGTAAGACAGAGGACTCCACTCCCCCTTTCCCAAACCCCATCCGCGGGAATAGGTGGTTGAGAGCGAGTCCGAGAGAGCGCCCGTGGGGAACCCCCCCCCTGGGGCGTCGCGTTCGTCTCCCTACGCCGTGGAGCGAGGCAGATCGAAAAACACTCACGGTAGAGGGATGCTGGGCAGCAAAGAGTTTTAAGAGTGCTGGGGGTTCCTCCTCATGACGTGTTGCTGCCGGTAGCGCCCTGCGCGACCGCAGTCACCCCCCCCCCTCCATTTAATCCCTGGAGATGGGGAGAGAGAGAGGAAGAGTAGGTTAATTAAGGCGAAGGGGGGCGGTGATTTCAGGGCCCGACTGGGACCGGCATCGGTCATTAAATGCGCCTCAATTTAGAGTCTCCACCCCCACCCCTTCTCTATTCCCCAAACTGCGTGCTCCTCCCCCATAAAGGGGAGGAGCACGCAGGCGTTTCGTGGACGCAAAGATTCGTGGTTGCATCTAGGAGTGCGCGTTGCCGCACGCATTTGTTTCCCTTGGCACGGGATTCTCCGGGCCGCTCGGGGGCACTGTGTTTTCGAGGCCGTTGGGGTCTCCACCATCGCTTCGGACGAAAAAGAATTACTTTAAATGATTCGGAGGATACTTAAAAATGTGTTACATCTTTGCAGGAGAAACTTTAAGAAACATGAGCGATTTCTCGTATACTAATCGTTTAAGACTCAAACGTGGACCCAACGTTGAATTTTCACCTTTTAAAATATTAAAATTTCTAATTTTCCACGGAAATATAAGTTTTCGATCGCACTTCCGTTAGCACACAATTTTCGATAAATAACGTGTTTACGTCAACGGGTAAGCTTTGAAACCATAATCGATAATAAATGTGTGTGAAGAATCACAAAGTGCCTTTAATTTATGCTCTTTCTAATGACAATGTTCAAACAAATACCCGAAATACGACCAGGTAAAATGCATTTTGTCCAAAATGATCCCCGAGGTCCTCAACAATATACGTAATATCTTACACGTAACTTGAAATCGGAAGCACTGCATGAGGCTTTTGACGGGATGGGACAGTATTTTTACTTAACATTTCTATACATCTACAGCTAAATAACAGCCTGCAAGTCGCTGCATGCGCGCGTGGCACCCATGCGGCGACTGGCGTGTGGCGTGTCTTAGGTCACCACCCGTAAACTATAATCAAGCTACAAGCAAAATAAAATCATATTACGTCTACGCACATCTTAGTTTGATCATGCACACGACAAACCTCAATTGCACACTAAATAAAGTAATTATATGCAGCAATATTGAATAACCGTATACTTACATTAAAATCATGCTGTAGAACTATTAACGACATGGGCGTTACAAAGAAAAAGAATGACATGCAGGATATCGACAAAATGTATACACTACAAATTCTAATGATACCCTACGCGATTTCTGTCATGTCTATTATGCTCTCTAATGATTCGAGGAAAAAACGACATTCTAAAAATCTATCCGTTCTACAATAAATTTCTCTGATTTTACGTTGGTGATCTGATCAACCATATAACTCATAAGCGGGGTCCTGTAATATGTCCTTAACAGATGGCTCTAATGGCTCCCATCTTAATCCTTCCAATAGTATCGCGACATTGCTCTACCTTGTTCATAACAAAAAATAATATATATATATATATATATATATATATATATATATATATATATATATATATTATTATTATTATTAGGTAATCTACCGGTTAAGGTAGGTTTTTGGATGGACACAACTATCAAATAAACATTTTGTGACTCCCCACCTAGCCAACTAATCTATATCCGGTCCCTCTTCATCTCGGTGTACTTCTTTCCTCCCTTCATCCCGTCCAACATCCCTATCCTGTTCTACCCTTACCTCGCTTGCCCAACATTCTCCCCTCTATTACCCTCTTCAACATTCCACTACCGCTCAATACGCCTTTCATCCATTTTTCCTGCCTCCATAGGATTTCTCTCAACAAACCCCTCTCCTCCCCCACCATTTCTAGTACTTCCTCATTTGTTTTCCTTTCGGTCCATTTCACCTTCTCCATTCTTCTCACCACCCACATTTCAAAAGCCTCCAATCTACAGCCGTACATAGCTACGCTCCATATCAGAGTTTTTACGAGTCTTGTCTTAACATCCCTACTCAACGTCCCCGTCATCAACTCCCTCCTCCTTGAGAAAGCCTCCTTGCCTAGCGCAATACTTCTCCTTACGTCCCTACCACTTTGACCGTATTGGTCCAAAACACTTCCGAGATATGTAAACTGTTCTACCTGTTCTATTTTTTCCCCGCCTATTTTAATATTTAGCATAGCCTTTTTCTTTATGGAAAATCGCATAACCTTTGTTTTATTAATATTGATTCTCATCCCATATTTATCGCACTGAACCTCCAATTCACTCAACAATGCTTGCAACCCCCTGGCTGACTGAGCAACTAATACTAGGTCATCAGCAAACCTAACCGATTTTACATATTCCCCTCCGACTTTCATTCCTACCTCCAGTTCTTACCATGCCTCTTTAATCATTTCCTCCACATATACGTTGAACAGTACCGGTGACAATGGGCAACCCTGCCTTACACCTCTTCCTAACACTGCCCATCCGGACTCTCCGTTCCCCACTCGCACCTGAGCAGTCTGAGACATGTACAGGTTGCGGATCAGTGTCCTGTCCCTCCAATCCATTCCTATTTTCCCCAGTACACGTATTAATTTTTCCCAATTCACTATATCAAACGCTTTTTCGAAATCTACAAAACAAGCAAAAACGTCCTGATTGTATTCTATATTCCTCTCGACTAGTGATCTCATTACTGCAATGGCATCACGCGTACCTCTTCCTTTCCTGAACCCAAACTGATTATCCCCTAATTAATCATTTGCCTTACTCTATATCCTTTTGTTGATGATCCTGAGAATAACTTTAGCTGCGTGGGATATCAAACTTATTGTTCTGTAATCCTCACATGACGAAGCTTTTGCCTTTTTTGGAATAGGAACTAACACCGATCTCACAAAATCTTCCGGCCAGATTCGTTCCTCATAGATACTACGAATCAGTCCATATATGGCCTTCTTCCCACCTTTCCCTAACCATTTCAACATTTCTACAGGAATATTGTCCACCCCCACAGCCTTATTTGCTTTCATCTCCTTTAATGCCCTTTTCTATTTCATCGCCGAGTATGCGTGGACCTAACCTATCTTCTTCTACGTCATGTTCCTTTTCTATGTCTAACCTTGTCGGCCTAAGTTCTTTACCATACAGTGTTTCTATATATTCCTTCCATCTCTCTTGGATTTTTCCTGTTTCAACTATTATCTTATGCCACTTATCTTTAACTGCTAGCACAGTTCTTTCCTTCTTACTTCCCGATAATAACTTAACCTTGCTGTATAGAGCACCAATTTCACCCATCTTCTGTAAACTTTTCATATCCTCGCATTGCGTTTTCCACCATTCTTCTTTTACTTTATTTGTTGCCCTTCTCAATTTATTGTTTTACTCTTTGTACTTCCTTTTTTCCTAACTATGTGGTTACATTCTTCCATCTTCTTCCCTCATCCGTCTTTGCAATCATCTCATCCGTGACCCATGGTTTCCTTATTCTTTTCCCTTTGACGGTTCCTATAGTGTCTTTTGCTGCTTCCGATATTCCTTGCTTGACACATTCCCATTTTTCTTCGATTGTACTCAGTTCTTTACCGTCATCCATTATTTTCTCTACAGAATGCTGATACTCCTTCCTCGTTAATCCATTTAATGCTTCTACGTTTCATTTCCTAACCCGCCGCCCTTGCCTTATCTTCTTGAAACGGACGTTGCATTTCAGGACAACTGAATTGTGGTCAGAGTCCGCATCCGCTCCTGGGAAACTGTGCGAATTTATCACACTGTTCCTAAACCATTGCCTAACCATAATTTAATCTAACTGATACCTTTCTGAGTCACCTGGCATTTTCCATGCATACCTTCGCCTTTTTTGATGTCTAAACCATGTGTTTGTAATGACTAACCCCTGTCTCCTGCAGAATTCAATCGCTTTCTCCCCGCGTTCATTCCTTGTGCCTAACACATAGTCCCCCACCTCACCACCCTCTCATCCTTCGCCTATCGTCGTATTCCAATCCCCAATCACTATCACATTTTTCCCTGCAGGAACACACGCGATTATATCCTCTAACTCATCGTACATCCTATCGACTTCTTCCTCTTTGTGATTGCTCGGTGGCATGTATACCTGAACCAAGACCAAGTTCGTCGGCTCTGCTTTAATCTCTACGAGTAAAGTTCTATCTGTCGCTTGCTCTATGTTGACTACGCTTCTTCTTACCCCTTTATTTAATATTATGGCAACCCCTCGTTGGCTCTCGTCCCCGCCGCTGTATATCACTCTATAATTGTCACTCCAGTAATCCCCGCTATCCTTCCACTATCCGCTATGGGACTCGGCCCAAGGGACCGTGTATCGTGCCCGGCAGCGGGGGAGGCAAGGCTTCCGCGGTCGTCATCCCACGAAACCCTTGCAGGGAAGAAATAACAGCAGCAGGACAGAAGACGCAGAAGAATACGAAAGTAGTTAGAATAGGAACATGGAACGTCAGGACAATGTTGAGGACAGGAAAATTTGAAAATATTAAGCGAGAGATGGAAAGAGGTAATATAGATGTTTTAGGTCTCTGCGAGGTGAGATGGAAGGATATATATATATATATATATATATATATATATATAACTTAGACAGTAACACATAGCACGAGAACACATAAAAAGAACACTCACAATAATATCTTGATAATTTTGACGGACTTGAGCTCCGTCTTCTTCGGAAGATAAGATATGACTAAGGAAAAGGGTAAGCGGTGCAGAGAGAGTATGGGACGAGGGAGAGGGGAAAAAACAGGCAGTGAGGGAGGGGTGAAGGAGGGTGGGGTGGGGCTGAGATGGATGAAGGTGGATTTGTTTCTTGCGAGGTGGTGGGACAATTTATTCATCCGTATACATTTCTTCATCCTTGTCCTGTGTTTTGACTTGTCAAGCCCTTATGATGACTTGGTGAGTTGATGCCTTGGTCATGGGTGTTGTGGGATCTGTGGATGAATTGTTAGTTTTCTGTGTCGCTTGTTACTATTTCCGCATCCTCCTTATTCCATCTCCGCTCCCCTCTGGCCTCCCTTTCCCCCTCCATAACCTCCTCCTTCACCCCTCTCCCACCACCATTTCCCCGCTCCGCTTTCTCCCCCTCCATATACCCCTCCTTCACCCCTCCCCCACTGCCTGTTTTTTCCCTTCTCCCTTGTCCCATACTCTCTCTGCACCGCGTACCCTTTTCCTTAGTCATATCTTATCTTCTGAAGAAGACGGAGCTCAAGTCCGTCGAAATTATAAAGATATTATTGTGAGTGTTCTTTTTATGTGTTCTCTTGCTGTGTGTTACTGTCTAAGTTTTATATATATATATATATATATATATATATATATATATATATATATATATATATATATATATATATATATATATATATATATGTAAATTCATTCAAACGCAGAAATAGGTATAAGGAAAGGGGATAGGAAAACACATAAAAGGCGAACACAGGACATGTGGGGAAGGCGGTTTTTTAGCATATCTTGAAAGTAAAAATATTTCCTTATCCGGGATTTGAACCACGGACCTTCCGCTTCCGGGTTGATGCTCTACCAGTTGAGCTAATAAAGAAACGTGATTTACATTGAGATCTAGGATAGGGATGATGATGAAGGGAGGTAAGAAGTACACCGAGATGAAGAGGGACTTGTATTGTAAAGTGGGATGTTGGGTTGTGTCCATCCAAAATTTATCTTAACTGGTAGATTATTACTACGATATTAACAATTATTTTAGTGCCCTGCAAGCTACCGCTAGGGTGTGTGGCAGGGGTTAATACACACCAGACTAATTCACTTTAAAGAAACTATATTCCTTTGTTGTCCACGCTGCTCCATAGTCAGCCCGATGGGGGTCGGGGGTCTTTCAAAAGAGGCGTGCGCTTCCTTCAGAGCGTATGCAGCTTGTGCGCCTCCGCTTCTTCGGGTGGCCCTGCTTCAGCCTGAGGAGCCAGTCAGGGCAGTCACAGCAGTTGCTTGCCCTTTGACATCCTTGGACACAGTTTTGCCGCCTGGCGAAAACCGACGCTCACATCCATCACTTATTCATCTCTCGTCACGCACTCGCCTCACCGTCGTCTTCTGTCTCTTCACTCCGATACCGCAGACTTAAAAACTTAGCTAAAGGAACCTAACTTCTGAGTTCTCGCATGCCTTTTTTTCCTTGACCTGAGTGACAGCACATCCGTCGGCGACTTAAAGAAGCAATCAGTAGGATCGTTAGCGGAGACTCAAGTGAAATTACTGTAGAGGTCGTAATGTCCAAGATGCAGATGACGAGCACATAGCGACTTTTAAAGACTGGGGTATCAAAAACATTGAAAGTAAATTTTCTACACCATTAGTTCCGAGGCTGCGGTGAAATTGGGACAGGGAATAGTAAGTCATAATCTAGAGAGTCAAACTTTAGTAGGAACGAAAATTAGATTATACCAATTTGAATTAACGGACGATAAATAAACCTAAAAATTTCCTATGCTCACTGAAAATATTGGCTTCATTTTTCCACTTTGTCGAACATCTAGCACCTTAAATGGCCACCGTTATAATGTTAGGATGGAAAATATAAATGCAGCAAAACAAAAAACGAATGGCAATCCCTAAGCCATATGAATGGCATACCCTTCAGCAAGGCGTATCCTAATATTTATTTTAAATGTAGAGATCAATCATATACTGTCAATTCGCAGAATGAAAGGAGAAATATAGACCATCTAAGTTTCTTCTAAGAAGGGTTTCAAGTAACTTTCCCCCCTACATCTACAGTAATAGGATACCCCTAAAGCCGACGCTTGGGCGTGTGGGGGGAGGTGTGCCGTCACCACCCGTAAACTAGAATCAAATCACATGAGAAACCAAATCTTGTTACCTCCACACAAATATCAGTTTGTTCATGCACTCGACAAAGGTTAATCACACGGAAAAAATTACTTACATGCAACCTATTTAATAACAGGATACATGAATGAAAATCATTCTGCAGAACTGTTAAAAAAATTGGGTCTATTAAAGAACAAGAATAACATGCAGGATATTGACAAATATATACTCATAATTCTACCTGTATTCACACATACCATTTCTACTTATCACCTAGGAGATTGCTGTCCTGTCTATTATGATTTCTAATGGTTCGAGGATAAAACGATATTTAAATCCTTCCGTTTTATAATTAATCTTCCTGATTTTACGAATCCAAATCTCCATGATTCTGGCAGAGTAAGTGGACCTTTAGTATCTCCTTAACATCCTCAGATTCCCTTTCGTGCATTTGATGTTAAGGAGGCCACACAGAGGAAACTTGCACCTTAATAATTGGGATCCATATCAATGAATCGCCCTGAAAGGAGTACTCTTTCGATCAAGATTTCATTCAAACAAAAGGACAAGGAACTCCAGTGGCCTTCTTAAGCATTTGTGACGGCCTTAAGTGCATGGCCCGGGCAAGTGAATTAATACAAAACGTTCATACAACGTAAGTAAATTTGTATCTAGTGTACCTAGAGAGAAATAATGGACTTTTGGTCGTTTCTAAAACGTATTGCGCCATGTTCCCTAAAATGCATTTCAAGAATGAGTCAGGCATAGCCGAATAAATGTGGTTTTCGTTCCGATTTACGTGTAAGTAGCCTTCTCCACTTCTGGGCATTGGAAAAATATTAATGGGGGCACAAGGTACCATGATATCTTTACCTCATAAAGATACCACAATTAGCTGATGTATGAGAGCGTTGCTACAACCAATTCGCAAAAAAACCTTTACGATTTTGCATGAACAAGCAGGATTTCATACATCTTTTCGTATTGTATTTCGGTAAATTCTTTCGATGCACTATAAAAATATGAATCATTCACGGAACTAATTCAGAAGTTCTGATTAATTCACAGAGTATAATTTTTAGATTGGTTCCTATTTTGCGATTTTTCGCAATACTGAAATACTAATCTTTGAGTGCAACTGCTTTTTTCGAATTACGGAGCTCATAAATATATAACGTCGCAGATATTAACGATAGTAACGAAAACATTTTATTCACAAAAGTCACTCTTTTAGATTTTTTCATGCATTCTATATTTGTAAAACGTCAAAAAACGAAACACTGTATGATCAAATACCGAGAATCAAACTATCGACACTCGTTATATATAAATAATAGCTTAACTCCAAATGTTTTAATTAACTTGGCGTAACAACTGAATTATCCATGACACATATTTCGTTGAGCTGCGTGGTAAATGACCTAAGTCAACTCGCTGTCCGTTACATTGCGGATAAGTCTGGAACTGGATTCCCCTAGATGTCAACTCATACGCAGAGTGACCATGAGAGAGGGGAGTGAAGGAGGAATTTATACCCCTCTGAACCCAGAGATAGGGGGGGGGCGTGGGGATACGCGATAGGGGGTTTGAGGGATTGGCGTGGGGATATGGGCATCTGGGTTCCGTAAACGGAGCGCTCATAACAAGACGCTGCCGACGGCTTACAGTACGATTCCGGACACGACTACATTCAACGCTTCCGAGGAAGGCTCCGTGTGCAGGCGCGAATTAATAGGTTTCACGAGTCCGCAATTTTGATTCAATGGCAGAGGACTTCCCAGCAAGTAAATACCTCTCCACGTAATAGTTGGGCTTTGATTCCTCGGAGCAATCTATTCGCATGCAGAATTCAAGAAAGCGACCAACGCCTTCATTTAATTGCGCTTCATCCAGCCCGAATGAACCAAGGAAAACTCCTTTACCACAATTTTCTGGTTTACATTACTAAGTTAGCTAAATACGATCCATTTTTCCTAACTATCCAATGTTAAAATTTTTTCTCTAAAATTATTTATAATACATTTAAAACAACCATAAATATGTAGATGAAGGAGAAAATAAACCTGAAGAAGGCCTAATAGCCTTACCTGAATTGACTTAAGGGAAGGCCGAAAGTTTAAACATTTTTTAAAGTGAGTATTTTACGTGCAATCTATTTATTTTTTTGTGCTCTATTGTGTCATCCAAGTATTATTTTGAATCGGAGAGCTTGGCAAAATATCAGACCGCAGATTCCAGTGTCAAGTAAGCTTCCTCGATAGCTCAAGTGGTTAGAGCATCCGCCCAGCAAGTGGAAAGGTCCGGTGTTCTAGTCCCGGTCAAGGAAATATTTGTACACTTGTGATCTGCTCGATTCCGCCTTCCCCTCCTGTGTTCGTCCTTTTTCGTGTACCTATCCCTTTTCCTTATATATATTTCCATGTAAATGAATGTGTTCGCCATATGGTGGGATTTTGTGTTTGAATGTGCATGTATATACATACAAAAAAATACATAAAAAACCTTAACAGAGCATTAAACTTCCGAAATGTACCTATTTTGAAACTTTTGAAAACACGTATACGGCACATCACTTTCGATCTCAGGTTAATCACCGCTGGAAATTATAAATTTATAAATGCCTTACTCTCCCATAATCTGCCTAACCTTTTTAAAACATTGAGGTGCCTACATTCTGCTCCAATAATCATGTTTTTCAATCCACGCCCACGAATTTTCTCCACTACAGAGGACATCCTAATGAACTCAGTTTTTTTATTTTAGAGTTATAAACGAAATAAACTAATATTTCTCAACTTGAAAAAGTTTGAAAACGCCCTGAATTTGTGATGAATTATGTCATAATTACTTCAAAATCTTGCCGGAATCTTTATTCCTTTGTACACTTAAATTCGCGAGATATTACGTAAATTACTTTCTTATGTCGCACTCATTTTTTCCGATATCTAAACTTTTACGCTGAATTTATTGGAGCTTTCCTCGAGGTTTTGTTACAAGAATTCATTAATCACAATCAAAAATGTATTCCGAATGGTTTGGAGTTATTTAATTTCCACTTATATCCAAAATTCTCCACTTTGATTCCATATATCATATACTTAAATCCAGGGCACTCTTCAGTCTCCACGAAAAGCTAATATAACTTTTAAAAGCATCGAAAAAGTCGAAGAAAAAACAAAAGCGGTTGAAGATTACTAATTAAACCGAGAGACTTAATATTTTCCGCAACCTTTTTTTTCCAATCCCTGTTACATTCCATTTTCTGTTACGTATGAGCGACTCCTCCAGCATACACACACCTTCCCTTCAACCCTCTATCACCCGGCAATAAATTCAAATGATAAATCAAAAAATGGCGACAGCGTGTGAAAGGACGGTGGAAGGGAGTGGGAGAGGGACGGGAGGGGGGTTGAAAGGAGTGTTAAAGGGGAGGAGGAAAAAGGTGGATCGCCCAGAGGGAAGGGAGATTTCCTAAGGCCACTCATAATGCTTGAAATTGGAATCTATCCAAAATTCGGATTTATGGCCCACCAGACGATCGCCCGACGGAGATTTTCATCGGCAATTGTTCGGATTGAGGACACGACATAAAATATAGAACTAATTTGTTAAAGTGCGCCTACGTGAGACGTGGCGCTTCCAGCGAGGGAAGGACCCTCGGTTGGCGGGACCCTGAAGGGCCAGGGGTAGCGATGATGGCCTCAAGGAAGACGAACCAGGGACCAACCGTCTTCCACCGTTTCCCCTCTCATATAACGTACGCGTCCGAAATATTTAGAGGCCATTTTACGAGGTAGGGAAACGCTTCGCTTTACTTGGACAGACGCTCTGCCGACGAGGAACACGAGAAATAAAACATGATTTTAGTATAATTCATAGGCATCGGATTAACCTTTCGCATTTCGATGACCTTCCCTACCCAGGTCGGCCATTGATCTCACTTCATTCAATGTTTGCTGCTGCTTGTTCTCTTCAAAGAGCATCGAGTAATCATTACATCAATCAAGAAATCAATCAGAGCGAGACGTCACAAACTGGCAAATGGCTACGTAGGTGCGGGGACATTGTGCAGGAGTTTGCACCTCTGGCTACTCTCCGTGGTAGCCAAGGGTGAGAGAAGAGGACTATTTCACATATTTAGTATTCGACCCAAAAGAGGAATTTTCAACATTTACGAGAATATCGTATATCCGATTTTGAACACTGATTTACTTTAAAAAATCTTAAGAACAGTAAAAAACCCTAAAGACGCATTCATAGTTTATGGTAGAAGACACTCAGTACTAAGCCTGATGGCGTGTAAAATTCACACATTACAAGGATAATACGGGGGGCCAGTCCTTTCCTTGTGCCGGTTATAGTATCCAATGAAGATTTGGTATGCAAAAAATCACAGAGCTTGGGCAGAGACGCAGGTGCCCAAAGGTGCTTGTCCGGGAATCAAAACAGGGCCAACCGGTCACTAGCCGCTACTTATATAAATATAAAAAAACCATAAACACAGTAATCAACCCGAAGGTCGGTTTAGTAGGTGATAGTAGAGTAGGTTAAGGTTTCCCAGGAAGATCTGGTACCCGAAAAATCAACTAGCTTGGGTGGAGCTGCAGGTCCAAAGTGCCTTGCCCAGGAATCGAACCCGGGACCCTCCGGTCAGTAGTCCAACGCTCTACCCACTAGAATACCGCGACCCGCTATATAAATATATATACATAAATATATATGAATATTTATTTGATATATATATGTAAGTGTATATATATATATATATATTATTCCAGTTCCATGGAATTGGCATTTATATGGCTGTGCAAAGCCTATCAGCATCCGGGTCTCAATGTCGTTCACTAAATAGATGGGGGGGCTAGGGTAGATGGAAGTGGATTTGTTTCTTGCGAGATGGTGGGACAATTTATACATCCGCATACATTTTGTCATCCTTGTCCTGGGTTTTGACTTGTCGATCCCTTATGATTACTTTGTGAGTTGACGCCTTGGTCATGGGTGTTGTGGTATCTGTGGATGAATTGTTAGTATTTGTTACTATTTCCGCATCCTCCCTATTCCATCTCCGCTCCCCTCTGACCTCCCTTTCCCCCTCCATAACCTCTTTCACCCCTCCCCCAACACCTGTTCTCCGCTTCACTTTCTCCCCCTCCACATACCCCTCCTTCACCCCTCCCCCACGACCTGTTTTTCCCCTCTCCCTCGTGCCCTTCTCCCTCTGTACCACATACCCATGTACCTCAGTCCTATCTTATCTTCCGAAGAAGACGAAGTTCGAGTCCGTCGAAATTATCAAGATATTATTGTGAGTGTTCTTTTCATGTGTTCTCGTGCATATATATGTGTATATATATATATATATATATATATATATATATATATATACATATATATATATAACCATAAACACAGTAATCAACCCGAAGGTCGGTTTAGTAGGTGATGGTAGAGCTCACCCATGTACCAAGCCCTATACGGCGTGTGAATATTCACACTACAGGGTAGGGGGGCCAATTCCTTTCCCTGTGCCGGTTATGGTTTCCCAGGAAGATATGGTACCCGAAAAATGAACTAGCTGCAGGTGCCCAAAGAGCCTTGCCCGGGAATCGAACCCAGGACCCTCCGGGTCCCGGGTTCAACAGTCCAACGCTCTACCCGCTACACCATCGCGACCATATATATATATATATATATATATATATATATATACACACACACTTTTTTGGAAAACCCACAAACGTGTAATGTAAATTCACTGATAGTCATAACAAACACAGAAACCAAAACACACAAAAGAAGGACTCACTACATCTCGAATTTTCGGTGGTCCAACCACCTTTCTCAAGAGGAATTAGGAACAGAACTGAGGCAGAGGAGGGCCCGAAAGCAGTGGTAGGAAGGAGAAGGGGAAATGGGGGAAAATAGGGGAAAAGAAAGGAAAAGGGGGGAAAAAGGGGGGAAGGCATTCGAGGTGAGGAGTTTGGAGGGGAAGTGTATGGCGCGGGAATTTTAAAAAAGGTGGGGATGATATGAAAGTTGTTGGGGGCGGAGGGGGATGAAAATATATGCATAAAGGGGGCAATTAATGTCTAATATTAATACCTGGGCGATTCCAGGAATCCAAGACCCAGATGAAAGCTAGCTCTAATGTTTTGAGTTTCAGTGGAGGGTCTGAGTGTGGGAGGGATGCTAAGACGGATACTTTAAAACATTGGTCAAAGGCAGTGTTGTATTCGGAGGCATGTTTGGGGATTGGGAGCATATCAATAAGGGAGGAATTGTTGCATGAGGCTCGATGATTATTGATTCTAATATTGAGGGGTGTGGTACACTGTCCAATGTAAAAGGCAGGGCAAAGTTGGCACTTGAGTAGGTAGACAACATTGCTGGAGGTACACGAGGAGTAGGGAATTGGTGGGAGAGAGTTAAAGAGCGGGTGGGAGAGGGACGGGATTCTGGTTAGGAAAATAGGACATGTTTTGCATTTAGGTTTATTGCAGGGTCTGGGAGTGATTTTGGAACGGGGCGAGGATTTAAGAAGTGGATTGGTAGATTTTAGAAGATCTGATAGATTGCCGGGGCGTTTGAAAGTGACAGAGGGGCATTTGGGGAAAAGGTTGGTGGTGGAATTGTGGTTTTTGAGGATAGGATAGAGGTCCTTTAGGATAGAACGCAGAGATTCTATGCCAGGGAGAAACGTGGTACGTGGTGTGCGTGTATGTATATATATATATACATATACATATATATACATATATATACATATACATATATATATATATATATATAAACACTAACACAAAAAACACCACACACATAGAAATATAAAAGAAGGACACTTACATTGGATATTTACGTTTCGACGGCACGGCCGTCGTCATCAGAATGCCGTTGTCGGGGAAGAGCGGAGAGGACATGTGCAAGAGAAGGGTGACGGGAGGAGAGGTAAGGGGCCAATGGGAAGCGGACAAGGTGGGGGAGGGGGAAATGGCAGGGGGCGGTAGAGTTGCCGCGGTAGGGGAAGAGCTGGAAGGTCCCGGTCGTGAAGCGGCCGGGCCTTTAGCGGGGGACTTGGTGACCGATTCGCTCAGAAGAGTGAAGCGGTTCTAGGCAGCTTTGGATAAAATCCTTATATATATATATATATATATATATATATATATATATATATATATATATATATATATATATATACAAATGCATATATATACATATATATACATACACACACTCTTCTACATATATACAAGGAGGAGGAGAATTAAGGGGCCAATAGGAAGCGGACAAGGTGGGGGAGGCGAAATGTAGGCAGCATTGGATAAAATCAGTGGGCTTGGTTCAGCCCGGGGGGTTTAAAGGACTGGAGCACCCAGATATGTGCCATCTCGCGAGTTCTCACCTCTATGTTACTAGCGGAATTGGGAAGGATTTCAATCACTGAAACTGAGAAGCAGTCATCAAAAGACTGGTTGTGGGAAGCAGTGTGAGTAGGGATGGGATAATTAAGGAAGGTGGGAGATTTGGTGGAATAGCGGTGGTTATTCATTCGGAGGGAAAGGGTGGTCGTGCATTCACCCACGTAAAAGGCAGGGCAGAAGTTACAGGAGAGGCGATATATAAGGTTTTTAGAGGTGCAGGTGGCTATGGGTTGGGAGTTGGTAATAAGGGACGTGGAAGGTCTGAGGAGATGGCAGCATTTACAGCGTGGGCGGTTGCATGGTGCGGACAGGGGTGGGGAAGAGACAGGGGTGCTCGTAGGTGGTTTTATAGACTTAAAGATATCACGCAGGTTTGACGGGCGTTTAAATGAAACGGAGGGACAATGTGGGAATAAAGGTGATGTGGATTGACTATTGCTAATAATTGGGAAGAGTTCACGGATTATCTGTTTAATTTTGTGGGTTCCGGGGAAGAAAGTGGTGATAAGGTTAGGGCATTTTGGGCGGTTAGGTTTGGGGAGAGGAGTGTATTGGGTTGAAGGTTTGAGAATTTTCCTGTTGAGCAGTGTTTCAGGGTACCCACATTCTCTGAGAGAAACGTGTAACTGGTCAATGTATTTCCGTTTGGAGGGGGTGTTGTTGCAGAGACGGAGGCCGCGGACTGAGAGTGAGAAGGGGATGGAGCGTTTTGTGTGCGATGGGTGACAGCTATTGAAATGGAGATATTGTTGGGTGTTGGTCGGTTTAATGTGAACTGAGGTGTAAAAATTATTGTTCTGGAGATGAATTTCAATGTCTAGAAAGGTGAGATTTGAGTCTGATATAGAGGAAGTGAAAGAAACCGAGGAGGAGGAGTTGAGAGAGGAAATGAAGGATGACAAGTTTTCGCGTCCGTGGGGCCAAAGGAGGAAAATATCATCAATGTAACGGGCCCAGAAGAGTGGTTTAAGGGTTTGTTGCTGGAGAAATTTTTCTTCAAGTTTACCCATAAAGAGATTGGCGTATGCAGGAGCCATACGCGTGCCCATTGCAGTACCTTTTATTTGCAAATAAATTTTTTCATTGAATTGGAAGGCATTTTTGGTTAGGACGAGTTGGCTCAGTTCGAGAAGAAAATCTGTGGATGGAGTGTGTGGTGTCGGTCGTAGAGAGAGGTAATATTTCAGTGCTTCTAAGCCTTCTTTGTGGGGAATGGAGGTGTACAGAGATGTAACGTCTATTGTGGCCATGAGAATGGTCGTGCTGTGAGGAATTGGGATTGAGTGTAGACGTTCCAGGAAGTGGTACGAATCTTTGATGTAAGAAGGGAGTGAAGTGGCTATGGGTTGAAGGTGGTGGTCTATAAATGCGGAAATTCGCTCAGTGGGGGAGTTGATGCTAGAGACAATGGGGCGTCCGGGGTTATTGGTTTTGTGAATTTTGGGTAGCAAATAAAAATGTGGGGTCTTAGGATTAGGAGGAGAAAGAATGGATATATCTTTGCGAGATAGACCTTCTCCGGGACCAAAATTGGATAGAAAAGATAGAATATCCTTTTGGTATGAAGGATTAGGATCTTGGGGCAGGGGGGTGTAGCAAGAAAGGTCATTTAATTGTCGTAATGCCTCAGTGTCGTACTCTTTCTTGTTTAGCACGACAACGGATGACCCTTTGTCCGCCGTTGTGATAATTATATTTTTGTTAGACGCTAAACGTATATATATATATACATACACTTTTTTGGAAAACCCACAAACGTTTAATGTAAATCCACTGATAGTCACAACAAACACAGAAACCAAAACACACAAAAGAGGGACTCACTGGTTCTCGAATTTTCGGTGGTCCAACCACCTTTCTCAAGAGGAATTAGGAACAGAACATTATCTCTGTTCCTAATTCCTCTTGAGAAAGGTGGTTGGACCACCGAAAATTCGAGAACCAGTGAGTCCCTCTTTTGTGTGTTTTGGTTTCTGTGTTTGTTGTGACTATCAGTGGATTTATATATATATATATATATATATATATATATATATATATATATATATATATATATATATATATATATATATATATATATATTATGATTTCTTCAAAGTGACACGGAAATGTTAAATAAAAAATTTAAGACAGCAACACAATGTGAGAACACAAAAGGAACACTCGCATGATATTTATTGATAATTTCGATGGAACCTAGCTCCGGCTTCCTCGGAAGATTAGTTAGGACTGTCTAGTTAAGAGTCCTAACTAATCTTCCGAGGAAGACGGAGTTCGAGTCGACGAAGATATAACGTGCGAGTGCTCCTTTTATATTCTCTCATGGCGTGTGTTGCTGTCTAAGTTTATACATATACATAAATACTACCTTGAACAAAAAGTTCCCGGAATAACCACCGTGTGGCGCTCCCATCGTTCCGATTTGAATTCTGTTTTTTTGTTAAATTGGTACATCTGTTGTTGATATTCCCTTTAAATCTTAGTGTCATAACTTGACATTTGCAAAAGTTACGTAGCCAAGAGTACATCTATCTCTGTGTGTGTTGGCGATTTTTTACAATTGCAGAAATGGATTTAAATTTGCAACACGAACCTGTATTAAATTTTGCGTAAAAAACGGATTTAGTGGCGCACGGACGTTGGAAATGTTGGAAAAGTGTTTCGGCAACGATTCTCTAAAAAAACGGTCGTTTACCAGTGGCACGAGCGGTTCAGAAGTGGCCGCGAGTCAATCGAAGATGATGAACGCAGTGGCAGACCATCGACATCGAAAGTCGGTGAAAAAATTGATAAAGTAAAAGAAATGTTGGTCAATAACCGCAAATTAACCATCAGAGAAATAGCGGAGGACTTGAACATTGCCGGATCCGCCCAAGACATTGTGGTTAATGATTTGGGTTTCCGTCGTGTAGCAGCAAAGTTGGTGCTAAAAGACCTCAATTTCATGCAAAAAAGAGACCGTGTTGACGTCGCAAAAGACATGATTTGCGAGGCTGAATGCGATCCCACATTTATCAGAAGGATCATTACTGGAGACGAGACGTGGGTTTATGAGTACGACACGCAATCCAGACATCAGGCAAGTGAATGGCGTTCACCGAATGAGCCGAGACCAAAAAAACCACGTCGTTTTCAGTCAAAAATGAAGGCAATGCTGACGGTTTTCATGGATTACAACGGTGTAGTGCATCATGAATTTTTGCCAGAAGGCCAGACAGTAAACAAAGAGTATTATTTGGGCGTTATGAGACGTTTGCGTGAAGCAATTCGCCGAAAGAGACCAGAAATCGTCGCACAGTGCGTCGAGACCGTCGCACAGTGCTATCATTATTCGTAATTTTTTGACGAAAAATGCAAGAAATACCATCCAACAGCCACCGAGTTCACCTGATTTGGCTCCCTGTGACTTCTTTCTGTTCAATCGAGTTAAAAAACCATTACGGGGAACGCGTTTTAGCAGCCGAGAGGAAGTAATGGAAAAATCGCAGGAAGCACTGATGGACATACCGAAAACCGAATATAAAAAATGTTTCGAGGATTGGATCAAGCGCTGGCATAAGTGTGTTGCAGTCGATGGGGATTACTTTGAAGGGGACAATATAGATTTAGATGAATAAACTTGTATTTTTAATTTTATGAATAAATTCCGGGAACTTTTTGATCACTGTAGTATGTGACGTGGTGTACCAACTTTATTGTCCTTTGCCTCGCAGGACATAACAATGTGCGGACAATGTTTGCATATTCGTACAATTTATCTAACTAACCTACATTTTTTCGAAGCATCCGTCGATATCACCCGGAGCAGACGGGAGCAGACTCGACCACGGCTTAGAAAAAATCATGGATTCACCGAATGTAGTGTGCCAGGGAATAGTTTTCGTTTTGGTTCTAATATTGATACCGCCAACTCAAAATCAGATGCAATGTAAAGAATTGTTTTATTTGAGTCATTTACGGCATATCTTTAGCGAGAAGTACGCATCAATTATTCTATTCATCCACATGAAAAAATAAAATGAGAGCTGACAGTAGAAGTGTTCCCCCAATATTTTAAGTCGGCACGTTCACTGAAAACCAAGGCATTATCCCTCCAAATATTCAAAAAATCTAAAAGTGATTCGCCAACTATAAAGACTGTTCTTCGTACTTCCTACCACCGTAGAAAATCCTCAAACACTCTAATGGCTCACCACAGACTACTCTAACAAAGGGTTTTATACACTTGGATATCACTGTGTTCTCGGGCTAATCTTCCCGATAATCTTTCTTGAAAGGAGTAAGTATGTTTAAGATGAAGGACAAGTTTGATATCGTTATTACAAAATTCGTTTGAGACATGAAAAAAAACTACTTATTTACTGATAAAGCTGATCTTTGACGGATTAAATTGCATGTATTCCCTTTAAAGTATATTTATACCTTCAAACGGTGTCTTGGGACACTTAAGTGTTTAAGGAAGAACAAATCTTTCACATTTCCCGCCATGAGGAGATATGGCACCTGTGATTAACTTTAAAGGGGACAATATAGATTCAGATGAATAAACTTGTATTTTTAATTTTCTGAATAAATTCCGGGAACTTGTTGATCAAGGTAGTATATATATATTCATTCAAACATAGAAATAAGTATAAGGAAAAGGGATAGGAAAATACTTAAAATGCGAACACAGGACAGGTGGGGAAGGCGGATTTGAGCAGATCAGAAATTTCACAATATTTCCATTACCGGGATCCCGGTTATGGAAATATTTGTACGTTTTACATTTGTGTTTCTTTGTAATTCATGTTGCCTAACTCTGTTTACATTTCTGCATTTTCTTCTTTCATCCATATTTTAAGCATTTCATCCGTGATCCACGGTTTCCTTATTCTTTTCCCGTTAACGGTTCCTATAGTGTCTTTTTGGCTTTTGATGTCACTTTCTTCATACAATCCCATTTTTCTTCGATAGTACTCAGCTCATTTCCGTCATCCATAATTTTCTCTACCGCCTGCTGATACTCCTTCCTCGTTAATTCATTTAATGCTTCTACGTTCCATTTCCTAACCCGCCGCCCTTGCCTTATCTTTTTGAAAAGGACGTAACATTTCATAACAACTAAATTGTGGTTGGAGTCCGCATTCCCACCCGGGTACCTGTGCGAATTTATCATACGTTTTACTAAACATGTGCCTAACCAGAGTATAATCGATCTATTAACTAGATATTAAAGCGGAACCGACGGATTTGGTCATTGTTCAGGTATACATGCCACCGAGCAACAATTAGGAGGAAAAATTGGATAGCATGTACTCTGAGTTATAGGAGATAATCACATGTGTTCTTGCAAGGAAACATTTGATAGTGATGGGGGATTGGAATGCGGCGGTAGGTTAAGAAAGAGATGGTGATGAGGTGGGCTGAATGATCTTACGAATTCCCCGCCGACTTTCATTCTTACCTCCAATTGTTCCTATATCTCTTTAGTCATTTCCTCAAGAGCATCTTATCGGTCCTACGTTGGTGAAACGTGTCGTTCGGAGTAACATCGCAATGGAGTGTAGGCGGCGGGGCGGGGCAAAGGGTGCGAACACTAACGCCGGAGGCAAAAGTTACGGGGCAGAATGATACGAAAAGTGTCCAAAAGTTATAATGCGACGGGCTAAGAGATGGAAGTGGAACCAACTGCTCTTTTTTATGTGACGAGGGGAGATTTTTAGGGTTTCAGGGTAGCAGGAAAGAACCGTCACCCTCCATCCCTCAAACCCTTTTAACAGCTCTGAATATTACTCGGGGGAGGGGAAAGGGGATGGTGATAGTGCGGCACACTTTCGTTATTTTATTTTCCTTCGGAATCAACCCCCGTTCATGCCCCCACCCAGACTCCTCCCCTCACCCACGCGGGAGGCCCGCAAGGGGGTTGTCTGCGACCTTTGAACCGGCTCCCCTTTTGAACTGGCCCACGCAGACGATTCCCAGTGCGATAATTCACTGAACCGAACTGAAAAAGCGCGGGAAAATGGTCAAAATGCGAGAGAACATGAAGGGAAAAAATCCCATCCGGTTGGGGAAAGTCTCTACTCTGGGTTTGGGATTAAATTGTTCCTACTTAAGTTTTTCAATTTTTTAAATTCCATCTCTTCCCTCCTCGTAATCTCCTCTTTCGCCCCATACATTTACCACCACTTCATTCTCTCCGACCCCCCCTCGCCACTAATCACGCCGAAAATGACCTGGCACCCCCATCCTTCCACCCCGCATCCTGCTCGCTAAGGGCCTTTTCAAAATTCAATATTTTCCGCCCTCTTGGGGGCGTGCACTCAATTACCAACTCCCACCTACGGGACAGAGACGCAAATCTTGCGACGCGACGCATGCCGAGTTGGGAAACGGATTTGCTATTCCCATCGCTTTTACCGCACGCAGAACATCATATATCTACGCGAAAGCATTTAAATCCCGATGATTGGTTGACTGTAGCTCTCCGATCTTTCCTTCATAATGCTGATTCATTTGTATTTACGCTCTCGTCGGTCTTCGGTCCAATGTCCCTTTCCACTCGGCCAATACATTTGTAATTTGGTATTCCTCTCGACTTCTTCCCTTCTAATTTATTTATTGCGAAATCATTAATGTCTCAAATTGCACCCAAACCATTTGATTTTTCTCTTTTCCCCATCGTATCCCATATCCTCGTTTCCTTCTCTAATCCGTAAGATGTCACTCACAATTTTCGAGTCCAATCACTTTTCAGCATCTATTTTAGTTTTTACATTTTGAAGTATTCTATTTCATCTGGAATCTTTCCCAACGGCTCCTCTAAAGAATAATACACTCTACTGCAGACGAACGCTTTCAAGCTTTTGATTCTGGTTTCTAAATTTTTATGTTGTTAGTTAGACCACGCCTAGAGTATGCTGTGAGGGAATGGGATCCTCATGAACTAGTCTTAATTTTGGAACCAGATCGAGTGCAAGGAGAGCAGCTAGGTCTGTGAAAATTTGTTTTTGTGAACAAGGGAGCAGTGTCATGACACTATTAGAAGAATTAGGACGGGAGTCACTAGTTCTGCGTATGTTTACATAGAGGTTGAATTTACTGCATAAATTTGAGGTAGGTTACCTAACTGTGGACGTTAAGAACATATATTACACGCCCCTACTTACTATGGTAGATCAGATCACCAACGTGAATCAGGGAGATTTAATGCAGAAAGATTAAATTTAAAAAGTAGTTTTTTTCTCGACCCATTTGAGATCATAATAGACGTGACAGCGATCACGTTGGGGATAATTAGAATTGGTAGTGTATAAATTTAGTGTGTATTTGTCGTAATCTCGCATATAGTATTTCTTCCTTCTAGCTTTTTTCTTTATTTAATAGACCCATATTCGTAATAGATCTACAGCATGATTTCAATATACGTATCCTGTTATTGAATATTTTTGCTTGTTGGTACTTTCCATCGTGTGATTAAAATTTTCGAGTGCTGGAGCTAACTAATATTTGTGTAGAGATTTTATTATGACTATGAATGCATGGTTGATGACCTGACACCCTCCGCCACACGCTCTTGCTGCGGCTTGCGATGTTTTGTGTAAATGTAGATTCCTTGATCAAAAATATACTTCGAGCACGAGGAGTTGATCTCAAAAAACACTGATTTGGAGGCTGAACGAAATGCGCTGAAACGCGGTCCAGCATTTTAGGTTCCAGTCCAGCCCATCTTGATTTCCCTACGAACTGGCTCAATAATGCCATATGGTCACAAACATTCGATGGCATATTTATCCTTAACGCGCATATCGGGGAGGCATAAAGATGAGGTTCGAATTTGAATTCTCTCCCTCTCTGCAACTTGCGATTCCAGAGGCAGACTGTTGAGAGAAGTGAAAACACCAATCAGGGGGAGGGTGAAATCGAACCCTTGGTTCCCCTTACCAAAACCGAGCGTTTTTAATTCACCTCGCACAATATTCTTAATGCCTCGATCGGGAAGAGCGGGGTTTAAGGAGGGAAGGAGTGAGTGAGGGGGGATGAATGGGGAGGGGAGGTCTACGGGGTGGTTTCCGAGCAAGCTTTCAATGATCAAACAAATGATAATGAAAACACAGGCCTGCCACATTTCCGAGTGTGAAAAGAAAGTTTCTCGTCTCGGTACCGGAAATACGGGCTTACGAGGAATACGCTGGCAGTCACCGGCAGAGAGCAAGAGCTCATGGAGGCTGGGGGCACGAGAATAATTAAGGCTCTGTGGTTTCAGTTGCATTCGAAACAAGATGCGAAACTGAGTCAGTGTAAAGTGTTCGGTTTTGTGAAATAAATGCAAAGCGTTGATGAAAGTCAAAATGAAGCTATTTTTTTATTTTCAGGAACTTTGTCACATTACGTTCACAACGGAGTGAATTTCAGTATAGTTTTGTCAAGTTAACCCGATTGTGAAATGGCAGCCCAAAAAGGCTCTATTACTTTCGGGGGTATTCCATTGCGACGCTACTGAAAGTGGAAAAGGCTAAAGGTTGCAGCAATGAGGCAAGGTACTGCAGGGCGGACGAGACGCACGCCACTAGCAAGGTCGAGCTGACCAAAGGCACCTCTACTATATTCTAGGCGAGGATGGAGCCGATTAATCTCGCTGATTATCCGGGAGACCCCAGGAAGAGTGTGCTAAAAAATAAATTTGCATCGAATCCTGATTTAATGCCCGATTTTCTCGCTTTTGCTTACAAAGATGACAGCCTCATATTATTAAGAGCTCGGGCGGTTATTCAGAAGCACTTTTCTGGAAATTACATTACTATACAGAATAGGGGAGCAAAGGAATCCAAAATGACCCACCAAACAATTTATGCTTCTGATTATTTATTGCGTCAGAATACCGATGTCACTTAATGCATGCGGACTCGCCGAGCCTTGAGTCCCGGAAGAATACGTCTGGGGGAACTCGCTTAACCTATACGGTATGCTGTAGAAATATCTGGTGGAATAATGTACAAGCGCAAATTTTAGTCATATCATCTTTTTCACCACCAATATTACACAGCATCCTGTAGGCTGCAGCAATGGCGTGCTGGGGGTTGTTTTACAGCACCAGCCGACGACAAGTTCTGCTTAAATAAAAGCTTCCAGAGAAAACGGAACTTAAGGAAATCAATTTTACTTTGTAACTTGCTTGATTAAAATAATAAATTGTTAAGCCAAGCTAAAGGTATAAATATTGCAAGTTTTATTAAATGAGTTTTAATTTTAGCATATACGTTTTATCATTTAGCTCAGAGAGCTTCTCGGTAATCCCCAGAAATTCTTTACTTGAGATTTTTTGTTGATCTAGCTCGTAGATAGAGTTAGAAAAAATAGAGTTGGAATACATAACTGTCTCAATTACCTATCCAACACGAACATAATTAACCAATAGTTGATATTCTCCTTGCCCATAAAATAATATTGAAGCAGAAATTCCTTTCATAAAATTCTCCTAGCGATGGACCCGTTGTATTTAGATTACCAATATGTTCGATTGTAGAGAATATCTGAAGCTGAAAGCGATGGAGATGCGGAATTCAACTTCTATAAAAGGTTGTACTCTTGACCCTTTCAAATATCATTTTGGAATCCAGGGGAATATTGGATTTCCGGATTCTATAACGGGGAAAGTTATTTCATTTGAAATATCGATATCCAGGGGTGGTGACGATCAAAGGAGACCGGCATTATTGTTACAAAGGCTCTTAAATTGCAAAAGTCGTTCCCAACGAAATGTATTAAGTGTTTCTTTTCAACTAGTCACAACACCCGTATGAGGGGTAGACCAATGAAAACACTTCTTTACACATAAATGACTTTTGACCATTGATTTGACTCGTGTGTACAGGAAATTCGCAGGAATTTTCAACCAAATTAACTCATTTATTTTATCCTGATTTTAGCCTTCCGAGGATGAAACAAACTTACACAAAACACATCAACGAGTAAATGTGGCTAAGTCAGTCGAAAGAGTTATGGCAACACATCAAATTATGGTAACGTGAACTTGAATTTCACTCGGGGATATAAGTCCTTCATCTTCTACTTAAACCTTTTTCTTTCCCGCGAGGCAATTACGGATGGGTGGAATATGCTCTGCATGACACAAAAGATACCTTCCCCGAGGATGTCTACAGAAATAACTTGAATCAATGAAAAGGATCCAAGAAAGCTTTTAATTCATTAACGTAACTCCTAGTTAAATTTCAAATTCGTTCCACAAACCCGTACCGGCTTTCCAAACCGGAAAAGGAAAAAAAGAGGACTATATCTAAATATAACTTCTCCTACCCGGAAACTTCCTGACCCTTCAAATAATTTAAATGCCCACCAATGTGCTTCACGGTAATTCGATAATTCTCCAGCGAAAACATGTATCATAAATTAAGTTTATATTAAGTCTACCCATAGAATTAACAGATGAAAACGTTGAAATTGTGTAGGCACTATGGATTTCCACTTTAGAAAATCGTGCGCACACTTATTTTATTGTACGGTAAGACGAACGTATTTAACCAAAGAGGAGGAGAGTAATTAATTGGCATCAACTACTTCAATTGCAATAATTTATATGTTACCAATTTTTCATCGCCAACTTATATCTCTCGCACATGTGGCACGCACACTCCATTTAAATCAACTTTGACAATGAACGTTACTTCTCGGCGTTCAGGTCTTTAGTTCAAGTCGGAACACTCATGGCCCCTTTGTTTCTGTCCCTGATGATTACGGTATTCGCTTCTTCTGAGGATTGGGGTTCATCAAATTTTATTAAATTCTCCCCGTGGACGAATAAATAAATTGGTGGAGTGCGAAGGAATGCCTGATTTCGGATATTTGCACATGGCTTTCTTTACCCAGTGTGACGCATAGCTGACCGGCATACTATATCTCGTTTCCTAACACACCGCGAAATGTTTCCTGGGTTTTCTTCACAGTTACTCTTTCGACGTGCTTATCTTCTTCACAAGATATTCGCACACTCTGTAAATAAATTAGCCTAAAAAATTATGTTAGATAATATCTACGAATTCTGGCTCTTTTTTCTAACAAGGCGAATAGTAAAGGCACAGAGCACAGTCAAAAATGCAACAAGGAACTCTCTAAACCGCATGAAGGGAAGCAAAAAGTATAAGTGCTCACACAACTATTCTTTGCAAGTCTCCGAATGTACAAACTTGAGGGGCTGGCAAATTGACCTCTGCTTTGTGAATAGACCCCGTGCCTTCGTGACACCGATACCACATGCGCGGGCGTACCAAAACCAAATGGGAACCCGTGATTGGCGCCTCAAGTACACCGTGATTGCGAGTCATTCAGCAGTGAATGACAGTGTCTCGAAGCACGAAACCACTTGGCCTCCATCTAAGAGTGATAGCTGCAAATGGAAGCGGACGGATTCTGACAAGTTCTTAATTAGTAAATATATTTAATTTAAAATTAACAAAGTATAAATATTTTCGACAAAGATTAAATTTTTCTCTATTAAAAAGAAGTAAATCGAGTCTTCATTCCACGTCAACCAAGAAACGTCCTTTATTCCTTTGATTACTCTGAGTCATTAAATATGAAGAATACCAACCACGTTTAAAATGCAAATGCACAGTGCACAAAATAATCAGTGTACAATTAAAGCAGGAAGAAGAGAAAAATTAATTTTAAAAAAGGGATTGGCCATGTCAGAATCAGTGTAAGATGATATAATGTACGACGGATGGTCCAAGGCTGAAGTGTCAGTGCGTTGAAGGAAAAAAGATACAGAAATTACTCCTGGAAGGGTCACTCAATTGCTACTCCCATCAGCACAGCTCTTTGGGGTCATGGGAACACACAAGCCCTTCCACCACGTCAAGGTTGTAGTCCATGGGAGGGAACTAGCGTATATTAATACATTTTATGATAACGAGATGGACGGAGAGGGGAAGGAAGAAGTGTGTGATCATTAATTGTGGGTGTGAATGTGAAATGAAACACCTGAGGTGGAAGAAATGGATGGTTATTTAGACGAGAGAGGGAAGGAGACCAATGGGAGGAAGAGAAGCTCAAGGGGGCATGTCGGGGAGCGAAAGTATGACCTACGGAAGAAAATAATTTAATTCGAATAAATGATGCGTGGTGCTTTGAAATGGCATGCATTGTGGTAGGAAGTATCAGGAACTGAATATAGAAATTACAGAGCAGAAAAAGAAGGTGGGCTGAAGAAGGTGAACAGTGGCCGTAAGAATATGTGCATTCGTTTCCGGGTGAGTTCGCAGGTTTACATACTTTGAACTACCAACTATAATGGTGATCTACGTTCAGGAGAGGTGATCAGCCTTCAGGAGAGCATAGCATTCAACCATCCAGCATTAAAGTAACGCTCATTCTCATTAAAAATAGATTATTTGATCCTACTTGTGCAAATGCTTAAACTTCTTGAAAATAATCTCCCCTGCACTTGCAGAGACGTGTCAGGCACGCCTGTAAGGCACATTGAAACTCCTGGACGAGAATATATCTCAGGAACGTTGGGTAACATGCTTTTGGATGTTTTCCTATGCTGTCCCCTTTCAGCTCTCTCTCTCTTCAGTAAAAGGGGAAACAAAAAATAGTCGCACTGTGCCAATTCGGCACTGTAAGGGGGATGGGGGACCACCGGGTGGGTCCGGGCCAGGAAGTTTGGTAACGGTGAAGGAGAGTGTGTGGCTGGTCGCTCCATCGTGTCGTGCTACAAAGTCGAAAAACACACTTCTAGCGGAGGCACCTCTTTCCGCCCAGACTGCTCGAAGCAAACTGCTTATCGGCTGCGTTGGAAGGGAAGACCCTCCACCACATTTCCCGAACGATTTTACCGCGCTGCCAATGATATCATCGTCGCAATAATATCATGCGCCTTACTTTCATAAAGGACAATGTAAGAATGTGGGAAATGTGTTCATGTTGGAAAAACTACTTCTGATCTCTATGCAGACATGAACTTTAACAGAAGGTGGTAACAGTGCCCATATAAAAATACTAATTATTCATGTCATCGATACCGATACGTAATATTACTGTCCTAGGTACTCATACGAGATATCAGGAAGCTAGTTGTTAAGTGCCAGTTACCTGTTCATTATGAACACACACTGAACATTACGTTGGATTTCATCGCAGTGTACGTCGTCCGCAGTCAGTCAATATACCTATATAGTCCACATGGCATTCATCAGGTTCAAGTTGGATAAATTTGTTCATGGATTCGATTTTTTCTGGCTTAACTTTGTGGAATTTCATGTTCATTAAACGAAGAACACAATATAGTTTTCCACTGTGTCATCAGTTATCTGATGATGACGCCTAAGCGTCGAAACTATATGTACCAAAATAAAGAACAGTGAAAAAATGCATTGCGTTCTTCATTTAACGAAGTTTGTTCATGTCACCCCAATGGGTTGAATTTCTGTTGGAAACATGTCCCTCATAACCTGGTTTAGCCTAATGAAAGAACACACTTTAATTCCACAATGGCTCTTCATCTGCAGAGATTCTCATTGAATCCAATATCGAAAAAACCAATTGGTTCCAACGTTTGATTTAATTGTATCGATACGTTTTGTGACCCAACGGAAGTTGCCACCACTTCGCAAATTAAGCCGCACCGACGGAGTTTTTTATCCGATCTGATTCCATTCGAATCCTCGTTCCAATAATATAGTTAAGCATCTCTGTAAGATTCCGACAATCCTCATCCGGGGATATTACTTGGAAACCTATTCTTCCACAGTTGGGAAGAATCTCCAACGGCATGCTTGTCATTTGGCGTTTACGAGGGACCAAAGCTCTTTGCCAAATTTCCAATCAATTAGGGAGTTTATATGAAATATATGCTGGCTGGTAATGGATATTGCATTTGAATTTTGTAATTGCTAGGAAATTAATTTAGGAGTTACTAGGTCCCTAGTTCGATAGGGTTATCGAAAAAATCTTAAGGCTTATTCCTTTCAGGACATAAGTAACGGAGTCATTATCAACGCTATCAAATATTTCGACGATGAGTTAAAGTAGTGATGTACGACTGAGTGCTAATTGACAATTATATATGCTCGTATAACAATAAATCCAAAAGAGTAATGCTAAGCAAGGTTTGGGTGATGTTGAATCAACTGTATATACAGCCTCGGAAGAATACATCCTATACTATATACTTTACTATAATAATCCTTTCACGAAGACTGAGGGAAAACCTTATTTGGGAGATGGGACGGAGGATTACTTCATTTGACACAAACTACCGCGTGGAAATCAGCCTAAAACTGTCGCTTTTTACACAATATGTTGTCTTCTATTTATATTTCCTACTTTTGACAGATCATGGAATTTGTTTGAAAATTTTCAAAAGGCATTTCCGTTGCAAATTGCAACGGAAAAGCATTTTAATATATAATGAAAGAGAGGATGGAGTTCCGAAGGATTTACACTTACCGTAACAATCGTAGTTCCCATTTTTAACCGAAGTAACTCTCATTACTTAAATATTCCATCCATTTCATCATTACTTAGAGTATATTTATTTATCATCATTGGTCATTCAATCCTAAGATTGGTTGACTGCAGCCCTTCGTCCTACCATATCTGATGCTAATTGGCTTACTTCCTGTTATTTTTTGCAATGTACTTTCTTATGATTCCATGCTGCTCCCAGGAATTACGGTCGCGTAGGTGAGTAGACAGACAACTGTTTCGCCCCCATTCCTGGAGACGTCTTCAGGTCGAAGTGGGCAAACAGCTGGGTGCGAAATAGTTGTCTACCAACTCACCTACGCGACCGTAATTCCCGGAAGCTGCTCTTCTTGTTTCTCCCATGTATTTATCCCTTGGCCTTCCTCTTCATCTACATCTACTCAATACCCCGCTACCCGCCGCAAGGGCGTGAGGTGTTAGGGCACCACCCATAATTTTTAAAGAAAAAAAACCGCAAGTCTCTTCGGACTTTTCCTGCTATTTTTCTTTCTATTTGTTCTTCACGAATCCATTTTTCCTCAGTGTGTAGCCAAACCATCTGGTTATTCTTTTTTCTATGGTAGTCCATAAGGTCCGTTCTCTGTCTATTTTTCTGTGTACTTCATTTCTTATTTGACCCGTCCATTCGATCTTAAGCATCAGTTACGAAGGCTTCTAGTCTTTTCTGGCCTACTTAATATTCCGATGGTCCTTGCTTCTGACCAATTGAGTACCACGCTCCGTACCAATGTTCTCACGTATTGTTTCCTCGTCTGTAGTTCTATCTTCTTTGAACACAGCAGTTAACATTCGATTGTTAATGATATCTTAGCCTGAGCTATTCTTCGCTTGACGTCTGTAGTACTTCTTCCGTCCCGTGTGACGGTACATCCGAGATAGGTGAAGGAATCCACTTGCTCTAATTTTTATCCTTTCAGTGTGACTTCCGCTTTTCTCTTCCACATATTAGGAATTTAGTCTTTGTCTTGTTTATGTTCATGTTTTGTCTTTGTAGAACGTAAAAGAGCGTGAATTTAAGTACTAAGAGAAGAACTTGAATTATCTTTGTAGAACATTTTCATTACTTCATACTTCTCGCTTCAGTCTTCATATTACTCCGAAGTCCCCTTCCTTTCTCTTCCCCGTGTCTACTCCAACACTGCCTTTCTGCCTCGGTCTCAGTACTACAACTTTCGACATTTTCCCCAGCAACTCCTGTCTCCTCCGAACTCCACCCATAACATCCCTTCTCCCGCTACCACGGGTCAACTTGGGTCAAACCTCTTCCTCCACGCCCCATTAATTTTATGCATCCTCTCCGCGTGATAGTGACTGACTGACCCAGAGTCGGTGACCAATCAGCGAACGAAGTATTAAGGCACCCCTGAAGATGTCTCCCAGGAAGGATACATCTTCAGGGTTGTCTTAATCCTTTTCTTTGATTCTCATCCTGGTCCTTTATCCCATTTGGAGGGAGGGAGATGTGAGAGCGAGCGTTTAGGAAACTCGTTCATCGAATTCGGACGCGGATTCAGGTTTGCCGACAACATTCCATTACGGACCATCGCGCAGATCCACTGCGGATGACCCAGCGTCAAAATCGCGCACGGTATCGAGAAAGTAAGGTGTGGGAGGGGAGGTGATTCGCGATTAGCGCGACATCCCCGTACTCAGGTTGGCAGGCTTTGGCTGAAGTGGGTGGGAGGAGCGAGGGTTCGGCAGAGCGCATTGGACGGGGGTTGGTTTGCAAGATGGTGGGGCGGGTGGTGTCCGGAGAATGAGGGGGCGAGTGGGAGGGGTGGAGATCCCCAGGTGACTCGACGGGGGGTGTGGGTGATGGGCGGATCCATGATTGGTGGAGGGACGGCGCCACGCGAATTTGGGAGGGGGAATGAAGGGAGAGGTGGGGGGCGGTTGGAGAAATCCCTTTGGCAACCGCTCGCTCATTATAGAAATTGCAGGCTAAAATGAAAAAAATCGGAGACGCCCAGTTTTTTTTAATATTGAGTTTTAAGGCTAGGCTGACAGACGGCAGTCCTGATTAAGTGGGAATACGAAATGGTCAGAGTAATTAAATGGATTTTGGTTCATGCGAGTTTTGAAAAAACGTTCGAAAATTTGTCATTTTGCTTTCCGCGAATTTTTTTTAAATTTTTCAATCAACTAAAAAATTTCACTTTGTTGCCCTAACGGGTTTTCACTCCGATATCTTCCTTTACATTCCTTGCTGCGACAGATTTGAATTCAAAGCCTCTGTTTAGAGGCGGCATCTTTTATTATAATTAAATCACTAAAATTTTTATTTGCGAGCGCACAATGAACTCTTCCGGCTTGGACGAATCAGTTACTTTCGTATCAATGGAGAAAACTGCTTTTTAGAAAATTAAATAACCTCCAGATTAATTAGTTATCTAGAATGGAGGACAACATTTTTGATTACAGTATTTCACTAAAATTCAGGGAATAATTTTAAGATTGGGAAAGATATAATAATATGTAATTTAATATGGTAAATATGCTTATTGAAAATAGCACAAATATTTACTCGAATTCCTTTTTCATAAGCTTCCATGAGCCCCAAAACATATTGAGTCGTGTGTCATAAAATTCTTTCACCCGGATTAATAAAATTATTTGTTTTGCAGAAAACCTTTTAACGCACTCCATATGTGTATAAGCAATTTTTAATACAATTAAGGAACATACGATTCTAAATACGAGTACATTTTGAAAACAAATATTTAATTCAGTATTCAAGTGGGCGGAACACATGTACATAAAATGGCTAACAAGTTTAACAATGCAATATAAGATTTGAACATTGTATGGCGGAATATAATCTGCATAAAAATTTATAATAGTTCTGTTTCAATTTCGTTTCTTCAGAGATATTTTGAAAAGGTTTTTATGGAGTTGACGCATTTCTCGGATAACGTATTATAAAATTGCGGAGGGCTGCTTCTTCCGGGCTTAAAGAATTATATGGAATTCCAAAAAACTGCGAGAGATGCTGCGACAGTAACTTTTAACGGAGTCATCCGGAGTCATACAGTTGGATTCGCCATCCAACTGTAGTTCCATATGCCTAGAATGAATACTTCGACGCACTTTGTGTGGACACGTGATGCAGTTCGTGAGTAGCGCCATCTAAATACAAGACAAGTACTTTATCGAGAGCATTTAAGCAAGAAACCACGATTTCAAACCAAAATAATGATTTTAGATCCGCTCTGTTAAGGAAGGGCCATATCCACCGTGTCTTCCGTCCAGTGCAACGAAAGAGGAGAGAGATAACGGGGCCAAGGAAGCACATCTATGCATTCAAATGCCAGAAAGGACAGGCTTAGGCTCCCTGCCCGTGGCTGGCGGAACAACATGAAAGAAAAAGAGGAAGTTCTGTAAACGAGAATATTTCTAATAATTTGATACTCTTCCTCTCTTACCTTCGGTTATGGTCGAATATTATTTCAGAGAAAAGTTAACACATCAATCCCTATATCTGCGACTTACGACTAACTACTCGACTAAATATTTAAATCGACCAATGTAGGGTAGGACTCAAATCCAAATAGCACAGGACATACCCTTGGACTTGGTTTAACGTAGCATCTTAAGTCTCCTCTTTTCTGATGGATCCCATTTCTGATTTCAGAGACAGGGTTTCTTCTTCTCCTGCAGAAGGTTTTCACAAATCATTTGCTTTCTCTTTTTCTCCCAATCAATACTCTGCGAGGACGATCCCAAAATCTTTCACCACATTGGCTAAGAGGTCCACCTAACAAACGATTGCGAGCTGCCTTCACTTTTCCCCCGTCAATATCCACAGTAATAAAGTCGTGGCAGCATAGTGGGTCGATTGTTCGATTATTGGGCAGAGATTCCCCGATTCAAATCCCGGGCGACACGTTTGGACAGCCCATCTGAACCCAGAGTCGTATCATTTCTTTTTTTGGGAGAGGGAAATCGCAGGGGGTGCAGAGAAGAGGAAACTGAATTTGTGAATGTTATGCCCCTTAAGAGAGCACTTAAACGCCTTCAAGAGTAGGCCTCAATTATTATAGGTGCAAGTGAATTGTCGAAACCGGTGAGTGGGTACTGTAATTAAAATGGTACACAATCACCAAAGAGAGATATAGTTGATAATGTGATGAGTTAATACGATGGAAAGATTCCACAAATTAAAACCTGATTACATCGACAAAATCTACTGAACAAATATGCCATTTGAACATGGTGTGATAAGAACTTTTACGAACATCATCGGTAATCATTTTTAGTGCAAAAATTACTAAAAAATGTTGTCTATTTCACGCCAATTCTGACAAAGTCAGACCCAAGCGTGGTGACATTTCTTGCTCGTTCCACGAAACTCACCTTCCGAGTGTTGCTCGGTTGCTGTTGCATGTCACATCACCTTCTTAAGAGGAGCATCATGGGACAGTGTTACGGCATTTAATTCAGGAATTTCGCGAACCTTTGAAACACTGGATGAACAATGCAGGACGTCGATGTCAATTAAATTTATTGAGGTAACGCTGATACAGATACAGGTGATGCCGAGCATCGTCTGTATCGAGCCATATTGCATCTATCCAGCAACACACACGTGCTATAACGGGAATATCGTAAAACAACGAAAATATTGGCATGCAGAGACATATCGAGAATTGGGTTTTGGAAATCATCGGTATCGGTCGAGAAGTGTCAACAAGCTTGTCATAATAGTGTAAAAAGAGACGTTTCAGGCGTGATATGGTGGAATATCATGACTAAGTAAAATTGGCAATTTTCCACAAAAATAAATTTTATTAACCGGTCGTATCAATAAAATTTATTTTTGTAGAAAATTGCCAATTTTAATTAATCAAAATTGTCATAATAGTATGGAGACATATTGGCACTAACGGTTCATCTATTCATTTTACACGAGTAAGGTCCAATCATGGAAGAGATAATTACATTGAATGCAAATATCGATTCCTCTTACATTCAGGGTTGAATATCTACTACAACATCATTTCTCACCACCATGGATAATATCGAGGATTGGTTTTTACTAAGTCCAAATATCTGTTCCCGGCCAATTCAGTCATATTTTCATTATTTCCTTAATACCATTCATCTCTTTCTCAAAATTAATAATCGGCCTCCCTCCATTATTGTTTAAGTTAAGCTAATTTTACTTTTATAGCGGAGTTCATAATGCTATTGTGCATCAGAATGAGTTCAAGTAGTTCCCATTTTCTTCTTCCAAGTATCCACCATAACCTACTTTACTCTCTCATCGGACATAATTGGAGAAGCGTGATCCTAGGACTTAATTGACGCACACCAATAATATTGACATTTGCAATTTGTTTCATTTTAACTGAATTTTATGCATAAGTATACAAAAAATACATTTGGAAATATGATGCAAATTTAAATTAGGCCGGTGGCAAACAGGACCATTTGATCAAGGAAAAAGTGATTATACCGAAGGACTTCTTGGGATACCCTTGCGACTAATGGAAATTGACGAATGCCGAAACAGGTGATTTGGTCGCACAAGGCAATCATTGCGATAATTGAATATTCAAATGAATATTATTGCCTAATTTCACAGCTCCGAAACAATTTCGCACCGTCTTCAATTTTGGAAATGATGAGTTTCCGCTTAAACCATTCATAAATCATTTACTTAATTAAGTTTATGCTATTGAATTGGAACAAGAGAACAAAAACCGCTTCGATAGCTGTTTCAGAGACAATCAGATCCAAGAGCAATTCCTCGAAATCAGCTCCGTTGAATTTTATCACAAGACATAGATCATGAATAAAACACATAATATATTAACGAAACGCCATTCAATCTTATTTATTAATTAAATCGGAGTGGGAGGGCGAGTAGAATTTCCGGTTTAATACCCTCTTTGCCCCGCCTCCCCGTTTCTACTCCGGATTAAATATCCGCACGAAATCCACGAAGAATGCAAACACGTGGAGTATACGGAAATCGCAGGGATCATGCTGCTTGGTCGCAAAAGGAGGGGAGGAGGGGGTGGGCGGGATGGTGGGAGGGTGGGTTGGAGGGGGGCGGGACGGAAGGAAGTCCCGAAAAACAGAAGATCATCGGACCAATAATTTCGGCCCATTCCTTAACACCAATGCCTCCTCACCTTCGACTACGGTCACACACTTCTGACGAACAGATTCCAGCAGAAACAACTCGGCGAGTCAGCAATCCGGGAGTTTATCTACCTTAGAGATAAGTAATGCCTCCTTGTTGAACAGCAGATCTTGTATTTCTCAAATTGAAATAACCTCCAGAAGCAGTTATTGTTTTATTACCCTAACGCTCATGATTAAATGCCTGAAGACGGAGATCCCCTCGTTGATTTCCCGGCGTGAGAGACCACTTTGCCAAGAATAAGTCATACTAAATTTTATGATTGGCTTGGTTGCCACTATGAAAGATATTACGTAAATCTTTATTCAAAACGTTGACTCTTCAAAACTTACCGAATACAGGCTACCACTAATTATCTGGAAAAATGAAATTATAAAGTTGTGATTCCACAGAAAATTTCTTTCGATTCGACCCGGGTTTCGACGTTAACCGTCACCTTCAGGTTCATCTTCAGGTGACCTGAAGATGACATTAAACGTGGAAAACCGGGTCGTATCGAAATAAATTTTCTCTGGAATCGCAACGTTATTGTTTTTTCATTTCTAATATGAATCGATTCCATAACGTTACGCCGGAAACAACCAATTTTATGATCTAAGCAAGGACCCAGGGAGATAGACCACGAGGACCCGAGCAATTCCCAGCACCAGTGGCGGCAACGAAACTCTACGTCTTCCTTGGAGAAAATTCTCGTTACTTTTAAGCGTACCTCGAGGTCTTAATTAAAAACCAAATAAAAATGGTTGACACCCATCCCAAAATAGTTATTCACAACAAAGTAACAATTCCCAACAGCTGGTTTACAAATAATCCATGCGAAATGAGATTCAGGCTTCCTTCCTGCTTTTGAGTTCACAACCATTATGACATGCAAAAAGCAACTTAACGGCCACATGAATATGTATTCCTATGAGATCAATAACATAAGAATTAAAAAAAAAACAGAAACACAGTGACCAACCCGAAGGTCGGTTTAGTAGGTGATGGTCGAGTTCACCCATGTACTAAGCCCGATGGCGTGTGGCATTCACACATCAGGGTAGTGGGGCCGGTTCCTTTCCCTGTACAGTTATGGTTTCCCAGGAAGATCTCTTACCAGAAAATCGCATAGTTTGGATGGAGCTTCAGGTTCCCAGATAACATAAGAAATATTTTACACAAATCCAAAGTCATCCTGAATTCGTGCACCCCATCCATATACTATACATGCGACAACAAACAGTAATGCGTGCATGGGAGTCGGTAGAATGCACCGGCCCTACGAGCAACTGTATGAAGAGGTGGAGACAATGCCGGGAGGCACCCCTGGCCTACTCCGCGGTGCTCCAAAACTCCCTCCAAAGTGTTCCGTTGCCCCCCCAGAGCGCAGTTCCAACTTTCGAACGCAACCTGGATACGCTGATACTGAATTGGATTATTTATAAGGTAATCTACCGGTAATGGTAGGTTTATGGATGGACACAACTACCAAATAAATATTTTGTGACTTTAACAAAACACAATCCAGCAACCTACTCTACAGCAAACCCCCTTCATCTCTGTGTGCTTCCTTCCTCCCTTCGTCACCTCCATCATCCCTATCATGGTCCTGCCCTTTCCTCGTTTGCCTAACTTCCTCCAGTCATTCAGCCACAACATTACATTCTTCAACATCTCACTGCCGACCAATACGCCTTTCATTTTTCCTGCCTCCATAGGATTTCTCCCAACAAACCCCTCTCCTCGCCCACCATTCCTAGTTATACTTCCTCATTTGTTTTCCTTCCGGTCCATTTCACCTTCTCCACTCTCCACATCCACATTTCAAAAAGCCTCCAATCTACGTCTATCCTCCCTCCACTGAAGTGGGTGATGGTGTCAAAATTTAAATGTTATTTCGACAGATTGCGGAAAGCGGCAATATTCAACTCCGTTTTGCGACATTGTTTTCGCTTACCACAGCGCCACAGTGGGCTCTACAACCGCATTCGCGTTATGCGGAAATTCATTGGCTGGCGAGCCATGGCGCTAAAAGTAGTCCCCGGGCAAAGTGATTTCAATCTTGTTCCCCGACTCCATTCACCTTCCATTGCAACGAGCGAAGATTCCCGCACCGCGGAAGACACCAGAAGTATTCCAAAGAGCCCGCAACGAAGAGTCGCCGACATGACTCACTCCAAGAGTGAGTCATGTGGGCACTCTTATCGCGGCGGAGTGAAATTAAACGTTGAGGTCATCGGCATCAAATTTCTCAGCCTCAACTGTACATACGTTGGATGCTTCAATTCTTGTGTAAAACGTCCGATATTCCGAGAGCTTTCACCAGAGTGATTCACAAGTCCATTCACCAAAGGATTGTAAAGCTCGTCAAAATTAAACACTGACCGAGTAAAAAATTGCGACGCTATCCAAACTCTTAAACTTCGCGGGGTATTTTTCTGAATATAAAATGGATGGCACTAGTGGCACTATTTGATAATAGTCGTAAATTTTATAGAGATTGAGTTAGAGATTGGTTGGTTGGTTATTCGAATTTTTTTTTAATAGTCACTCGACTGATGATGCAGAATTGTATGATTTCTCACTCATCTTTCACCTTCTGCTGCATTTTGAGGCACTGGGCCATCCTATGATAATTTTCATAAAAAAAGAGTAGGCGGTTGCAAAACTGGGGTGAACGGGAAAGAGGAATGGAGATTTTGAGGGATGTGCGACTTTTGGGGGCTTGGAAGCAGGGGGTGTTGGTTAAGTGCAAGGTGAAGGAAGGCATACCGTTGAAAGGAAATTTATTTATTTTAGTAACCTGCAAGGCACCGCTAGGATGTGTGGCAGGGGGTGAATGCACACCAGACTAATTTTTACCCGAATATGACCCTACCGCGGCCGGACAGCGTTATTCTGACCCCTTATTATTCGTAGGAAAATGACATCTTAAACCAATCTGTTCTGCACTTGATCTCTCTAGTTTTATTAACATCATCTCGCCTACCGTAGTAAGATTGTGTTAGTAATAATACGTATTGAACATTAATGCTAAAGAGACGTCCTTCCAATTTTTGCAAGAGCTTTAATCTTGTAATTTAACCTTCGCTCCGTGAGTGATTCCCAGCCTAGCTTCTCTAATTTTTGGAATACGCTGCTAAGTTTATTATAACAGCGTTTTACAAATCTAGCTCCTCTACGCTGCATGCAATTCAATTCGGCAATCAATCCAACTTCTTGAGGATCCCATATACTTGCAGTATATTCTAAATGAGGCCTAATTAGCGAAAGATAACATTTTTCTTTGGTCTTAGAGACGTTGATACTTTCGTTCCGCCATCAATAAATAATGTGTTTTCAATGTGGAAACAGAAAATAAATGTTTGTCACCTTCATGAAAAACTCTTTTAAAATTAATATCTGACAAAGTATGCGATGGTGTTGAATATAAACGTGAAATGAACAAAAAATGAATATATCAAGTCGTTCGCCCAATTAGAGGCCAGGGACCACCGTGTCTGCTGGGCATTATATACTGCACTCCACAAATGCAACGAAAATTCCAAGGAACGGGACCAATTCCAAGCCAAGCGTAAAGGGGAAACGTTTTGGCATCAAGAAGCGAAGAATAAACTGTCAACCCCCGCAGAGGGCGTTGGCCAGCAACTGGGCCAGAAGAAAAGGACATTTAAAAAAGACAGAGCAAAAGCCGATACTAGGCATACTCTGCATTAAAGCCGCCAAAGCGACAAGTCACTAAAATAAACTGAAGTTGAGTGAAGTGGAGTAGTCCTACCGTGAGAGTCTGCAGTCTTCTACCTTGCTGTGCTGATTTACTGCAAGCTCCACTGGAAATCTCAGTGCCAGCGTGTCCGTTAAAAAATACGCGCCGTTGAAATTGCTTCGGCCGATTCTTCGTCCGCCGATCCTTAACACAAAGAGAGGACTATAACGGACGTGCGTGCCGTCAGTGATGACATACGCATCGCAGGTATGGTCTGGAGGGCCGAATACAGATAGTGTAGAATACTGCACCGCAGTGCATATTGGGACGAGGCCGCTCTCGTGTCACGCATGCGCCGCGACGGAAATTTGAAAACGCCCGACGAACTTCTCCCGAAGACAGCTCAGGATTTCTAAGGATAAGCAGCGGAGTCCCATTTTGCTGCTATTCGAAGAATCTCAGAGGTGCAAGTCTGGCCTTGGGATCTCCACTATTGAGCATTGCCAGTCCCGATCTCCCATCAGCCCTTCCGCCAATGAAGAAGCCAAGGAGATTCCAATGCCGCCATGAGAAGAACGAAGACGACACCAAAGCCTCTTAGAAGCCGCAAATCATCAGGGAAGACGACAAAGACACCTCAGCACAGTAGAGGACGTCGCAAAAAGGAGATAGCTCAGCGTTATGACTCGGGTTCAGTTTTGACTGATCTAATAAAACCTATTTGGTTTCAGAAGTGAGGAATGTGAAAAAATGAAAGAAATATTAGTAATTAATGCTTTGGGATCGAATTCGAAATGTGGCGGTCGCTGCACACAGCAGCTATCGAGGCTTCGAGCCTTAAAAAACGACTTGAGCCCACCGCCTAAGTTGGAAGAAAAGAGTGGGTGTATTGCATAATGAAACGAGTGTAAATGTCAAATGCAAGCTTGGGTGCCCAGGCGAGAGACGTGCACACAATACCTTCTCCTTCTTCGCATTGCTTACTCTCTCCGTGGCCAATGTGGGAATGACACTGGCGCGGGGTCGGACACTAGAAGCACTGGGTGCACTTAATGGAATGAGGAAGCCTAAACAAATACCGAGCTGAGGAATTTATCATCCGTGGTAGCATTAGGGGCGGCGAGAGTCATTTGTAATTCATAAGGTAGTGCCGTGGATCAAAGCTGCTCTCCTCCGGGGAAGATCAGTGGAATGCTCTCGAGCAAATATCCTCAAACGGAGATTTTTAAATAGCCCATTAATGCGAAATTATTTGTGCACGGAGTTGAAATCAGATGACCGGAAGTAACTATTAAAAAAAAGCGCCTTTACGGAGATGATTTCTCAGAGGCGTAAGAGAGCGACAAAATAAGTGAAGAGATCGGTAACCTGGAAATCTTGTGACCCCGATAAAAATTACACTCTGCAGCTCCGTCGATCATCTGGACGCCGATAGGGACGGGAGGGGGCGGTAGGAATTCCGGAAAAACTCGAAAGATCTCGTGGAGGGGTATGAATCAAACAAAGGTCGAAATGGGGGCTACACGTATAGTTTTTACGGGGAGGAAATATGTTTCATGCATGGGAAAATGAAAATCTCGAACCTTGTTGTGACAAGACTTCTTTTCCGTCGGGCCATAAACGCGAACTATTATGCTACTCAAATATTCATCTCGTGCATATCAACTATTTCCGTTCAAAACAACCCCCTGCTTCCATCCCCTCCTACCCACTTTTCAACTTTCATTCCTCCACCCATTCGAATTTTCTCCGCCTACACGCCACTCCCCGGTTGCATCGAGAAACTCTTCACGCGGGGGTCGTGGAGTCCTGTGCCTAGGCGGCGGCGGCCCTTTCCAGTTGGCCATTTGGGGTTGAGTTCAGCGCCGCAGTCAAAACGAAGTACACGGATTAAAAAAGGTTTAAGGGGCGAGGGTGGGTACGCCGATTTCAATACCATTTCCTAAGGAACGGGAGAAGTATTACGTAAGGTTCATTATTACATTAAACCAGCCACTTTGAATCATCATTTTCATTTCTTTTGGTACCATACAAGCCACTAGGATACTTGAGTGTGTAGCAGGGGGTGAATACACACCAGACTAATTTTGACCCGAACATGACCCTTTGTTGGGGAAAACACATACGAGAAATATGCGGTCGTGCTAATAAAAAATTGGGATTTGTGAAAAGAGTGCTAGGTAAATGCGACGAAAAGGTGAAATAACGATGTTTCCTTGCCTTGGTCAGGCCCCACCTAGAGTATGCTGCCAGTATATGGGATCCTCATAATATAAATTTGGTTTCGGAATTAGATCGAGTTCAGCGGAGGGGGGCTAGATTTGTCAAACATTGTTATGACCAACTCAGCAGCGTATCCACTTTGCTAGACAAATTAGGTTGAGATTCTCTTACACAGCGGCGCTTCCAATATAGATTAAACTTATTAAAAACATTTAAAGATGGGCCCTTTTCCGATGACATCAAGGATATAATACGAACCCCAACGTATTACGGTCGAAGAGATCACGAATATAAGACTAGAGAGATAGACTGCAAGACTGACAGGTTTAAAATGTCTTTTTTTCCAAGAGCGTTAAGGGACCAGAATGCTTGTAGCCGAAAGTCTCCAGGACATAGTTCATTACAATAAGTATTAACGTACAGGTTAGGGACTGCGCGAGGATATGTGTGTATGTATGTGTGTGTATATATATATATATATATATATATATATATATATATATATATATATATATTAATATTATTAGGTAATCTACCGGTTAAGGTAGGTTTTTGGATAGACACAAGTATCAAATAAACATTTTGTGACTCCCCACCTAGCAAACTAATCTATATCAGGTCCCTCTTCATCTCGGTGTACTTCTTTCCTCCCTTTATCCCGTCCAACATCCCTATCCTGTTCCTACCCTTGCCTCGCTTGCCCAACATTCTCCCCTCTATTACCCTCTTCAACATTCCACTACCGCTCAGTACGCCTTTCATCCATTTTTCCTGCCTCCATAGGATTTCTCTCAACAAACCCCTCTCCTCCCCCACCATTTCTAGTACTTCCTCATTTGTTTTCCTTTCGGTCCATTTCACCTTCTCCACTCTTCTCCACACCCACATTTCAAAAGCCTCCAATCTACGTCTATCCTCCTGCTTCAGCGACCACGTTTCCGCGCCGTACATAGCTACGCTCCATATCAGAGTTTTTACGAGTCTTGTCTTAACATCCCTACTCAACGTCCCCGTCATCAACTCCCTCCTCCTTGAGAAAGCCTCCTTGCCTAGCGCAATTCTTCTCCTTACGTCCCTACCACTTTGACCGTGTTGGTCCAAAACACTTCCGAGATATGTAAACTGTTCTACCTGCTCTATTTTTTCCCCGCCTGTTTTAATATTTAGCTTAGCCTTTTTCTTTCTGGAAAATCGCATAACCTTTGTTTTATTAATATTTATTCTCATCCCATATTTATCGCACTGAACCTCCAATTCACTCAACAATGCTTACAACCCCTTGGCTGACTGAGCAACTAATGCTTGGTCATCAGCAAACCTAACCGATTTTACGAATTCCCCTCCGACTTTCATTCCTACCTCCAGTTCTTCCCATGCCTCTTTAATCATTTCCTCTACATATACGTTGAACAGTACCGGTGACAATGGGCAACCCTGCCTTACACCTCTTCCTAACACTGCCCATATATATTAATATATGTGTGTATATATATATATATATTTGTGTGTGTGTGTGTGTGCGTGCATATATATATATATATATATATATATATATGTGAATATGTATATATGCATCTATTTTTTCTTACAGGTTTCCCCCACCTTTCCTCACCTAACCCCCAAACCCCTCAACCCTTACCCTTCCCTCATGGTGCTACACCCCCTGCCACACATCTTTTTGGTGGCTCGCAGGGTATTTATGTAGATGTAGATGACCCATACCGCGGCCGGACAATGTTATTCTGATCCCTATCGTTCGTGGAAAAAATGACATCTAAAATCAATCTGTTCTAAGCTCTATCGTTTTAATAACATGATCTCTCCTACCGTAGTACGATGGGGGTAAAAATACATTTTCTACATAACTGCTAAAAATACGTCCTTCCAAATCATTCAAGACATTTAATTTGTAACATAACCTTCGCTCGATAAGTGATTCCTAATTAATTATCCATATCACCAAAAAAGGCTATGTTCTCATATTCAATACAAAAACGAGTAATGTCGCCTTCGAATTATTGAATCTCTCATCAAATAAATAAAAGACTTTGAGAAAATGTCATTCATTTCATTGTAAGTGCACGCCTATAAAATAAATTGCAAATATTCTCTCAAGTAGTGCACTTTCCGTAAGAAAGACGCAGACGAACTGAAAAATATTCGCTGTGAAAAATTTCTAAAAATGGAGATTTTTCTCTTTTTATAGGAAAAAACTAGTTTTAGATACAATGGCAGCCCCGGAATTTCAATTTAAATGGCTCATACCAAAGGTGGATGTGGAGGGTGGATACAAAGGCCAAAAATGACGCATTCACGCATACTTGCCTGGGAAGCGGGAAGGAAAATTGAAAGGAGAAAGTGGTGGAAATGGGAACATGCCATTTCTCGAATAAATTCTTTTCCATATTTATTTAAAGGGATGTTTGAGTGGCAGGCGGGATCGAGACCATTGCGATTCACCAAACGTTTTCCCTAAAGATTGACATTAGCTAGAAAATATCACGAAGTTAAAATAGTAGGGGAAAAAGTGTAGCAGGTAGCAGGGGTCATAGGAACGCACAAGCCCTTGCACTACGACAGGGTTGTAGTCCATGGGATAAAATCAGATAAAAACTCTGATATGGAGCGTGGCTATGTACGGCGCGGAAACGTGGTCACTGAAGTAGGAGGATAGACGTAGATTGGAGGCTTTTGAAATGTGGGTGTGGAGAAGAATGGAGAAGGTGAAATGGACCGAAAGGAAAACAAATGAGGAAGTACTGGAGATGGTGGGTGAGGAGAGGGGTTTGTTGAGAGAAATCCTATGGAGGCAGGAAAAATGAATGAAAGGCGTATTGAGCGGTTGTCGGATGTTGAAGAAGGTAATAGAGAGGAGAATGTTAGGCAAACGGGGAAAGGGTAGGAACAGGATAGGAATGCTGGACGGGATGAAGGGAGGAAAAGAAGTACACAGAGATGAAGAGGGACCTGATGTAGAGTAGGTTGTTGATTTGGGTTTTCTTTGGAGTCCAAAAATATTTATTTGACAGTTGTGTCCATCCAAAAAAACTACCTTAAGCGGTAGATTACCTAATAATAGTATCACGAAGCTGATCATTTCGCGCTCAAGAGCCTTCCTCTCTCGTTGTGAAAGGCATTAAAAACTCGACGCGTGACTTCAAAACCGTCAACCGCCACGATCTCTCGCGACAGGTCGCATGATCGTCGCGTAGCATGCGCGTCTCGTAGCACGCGCGTCTCGTAGCATTCACGTCAGGTAGCATTAGAGGCCAACCAGAGACCAGTCAATTCAAGAAATTTTCCCCATCCTATGCCACACAGACTTCATTAATAATCAACGACACATCATCAAATACCAGGCTTGGCCTTAACTAGGTGGAAATCACGAACATTAAATGAAATTTACTTTGCATCAATTTGCAGAAATATTTTCTAATTTAGCTACCCGGTTTTCACAAAAAAAGGTATAAAGATGACAAGGTACCGTTGAAAGAGAATGGGAAAACAGGAAGATGCGTTTGAAAATGGAAAGAGTCATTTTTATTTTAATGTTTCTCTTTGAATTGAAAGTTAAAAGCAAAATATCAAGTTAAAATGTAACCCATCTTTGACAAACACTTAGGAAACACACATAAATCGATGAATATAAGAAAAGAGGTTTCTCAATGAAAGGGAACTATCGATTGTTGGGACAATCCCTTAAAGCTATAACGAATGTGATATTATTTGTAAAATCATTTGCACCGACCTGCAGTTAAGAGTTTTAAATAAGTAGAAACGAAATAACTGGGGTAAATTTAAAGGAAACTCGTCAACCTTGAATTCTGTCCTTCTTCACTTCACTCATACTCACTACTCCCCTCATGCCACTACATGTTAACTCGCCCCTCTCCTTCCGATTCCCCCATACCCAACATTTCAGTCACTTTCGCGGTCGTCAGAGTTCTCATACTTTTACTACTAATACCTTTTCCCTCCACTACTCCCATCCGTCCTCTCTTCATCTAGCATATCGTGAAATAGCAAGGATAGAAGCTAGAGATTAAATCAAAAGTCGTCAGCAAAATCGATGTAACCAATTACGCGAAAGCGGTAAGAAAATTAAGTTACACGCGGGACACGAATGTGTAGAAAAAAAGGAAATTATTCTCCCCTAGGGTGTAGGTGAAACGCTTGAACGACGACATCAATGGTATGAATGTTTATTTCCTGGAATCGCATTGATTTCCTACGGTAACCACTTACCACAACCACACCTTACCACAATTCAAACCACAAACAGGGAAAATATCACAAAACGAGTTTCCTTTAAATTTATCCCAGTTATTTCGTTCTACTTATTTGAAACTCTTAACTGCAGAGGAAAATAATCTACTCTGACATTAATTAATGTATAAATTGAATTTACAGAACATTCAAGTTGAATGCCATTATAACTATCATGTAAATGAACTGAAACTGATTCATTCGATGTAAACGATTGCATTGAAAGTATTTCCACCGTCGTCAATCTTCTCACCGCACGGCTTTTGCTTGCGGAACTGTTCAACGTTTACGACGATAATATCCCAGCAATGGATCATTTTTCTGCCGGTTTCTATGGATCAAAAATGCTTTTGACAGACGGTAAGGGTGCGAGTTCAGAGTTAATAGGCAGGCGAAACGTTGTGGGAGGACAGAAAATACGAGTGGACCCCCCGGTGAAATCACACACCAATTCCGCGATCCAAAATTTAATACAAAGAATTATCCCACAAAAATTATCCGCAAACGTTCCTGTAAACGAGGAGCAAGGGTGGAGGCGGAGGATCAGTCCATGCGGCGAGGGTTCCCTCGGAGAAGCGAAGCAAAAGACGGACTTTTCGTTTCAATCGCGGCACTCGTATTTCCGCTGCGCTTCGCAAGAATCAGGCGCAACGGCTACATCTTAGATTTGTCTTCCATTTGCTCCATCACCCTCCCTCCCACGCAATTTGCGTTTCAGCCCCCTCCCTCCGCCCCCTTCTCCCATTCACCCACTCATTCATCCTCTAGGAAGACTAGAAAGTTCTTTCGAGTGTTTGTCGGGAGATAATGACGTCACATATTTATTATACATACGGTGTTTACCTTAAGTTGAGAAATCCTGAGGATAATTGAGGGAATGGCATCCTTAAATCCATCACCCTCCCCATTCACCACATTTCCCGAACGGTCTTACCGCGCTGTCATGAATAGTCGCGGAACAATAAAATCATGCGCATTACTTTCGTTATGGACCATGAACGTACCACGTCTCTCTCATGTGTCTTTAGTGACTCGAATAATCGAATACCGTGATTCATTGGAGAAATAACTGGAGTAAGATATCGACACACAGTCCTTTGAGTATTCTCCGGAATTACGAAAAACTTCTACGGGACGAAAGTGAGTGTGATCTGTGCTCGCATGAAGAAAACTATGACGACTCAATAGACTCGATGGGAGCGAGTGGGCGAGACTTCTGGTCAATTACTTGCGCTTACGCTTAAAACGAAAGATTGCATCCGTTGTTAAGAGCCATAACATCCGCAAATCAGGGCACCAAAATGCAATACAGATAATGGGCATTGCTACTGACTGAACTGAATCAGTATTACATCTTTCGTGGCAGCGACCAAGAGACCGAGTGTTAACCTATAAATCAGGGGAAAACCTACTACGCACATATTTATTCATTAATTTTATAAAGACATTTTCTTTAACTTAGAAAACATAAAATAATTGCAAAGTCGCCGGCGCTCTCCATTGATTGAGGGGTGCGAATAGGGAGAAAAATAAAACCACAGATCCAATGGAACACCGTAGCGAAAGGTTCTTATGATTTGCAAATGGTCCTTATGCTATTACTCCTAGAGTTAAAGAACATTTTTGCAAAACTATGGCCCCAAAATGACGATAGAAACCTATACCAAAGGAGAAATCCCTAGAACCTAGGTGAACTAGGCTCTAGGAGTTAGAACATAATTAACAGATCCTATGAATTACTGAAATGACTACTGGTGCCAAGTTGCAGGACTCTCAATTTTTGCCTAAAACATTAACCAAACCATACTCTTCAAATGATTGACAGTGTCAATATTAATTAAGGTTTTTAAAAGTTTATCTTTCTAGTGTATTTTCCCCATATGCTCTGATTTTATATATTTTATTTTCCCCAAATCTCTGATTTACGAACTTCTTATAGTAGAAATATGAAGCGGCCTATCGACAGATTACGCAATGTAAAATTTCCGTGTGAAATCAGAATGATATGTAAGAGCATTAAAATGAATTGAAATGGCTTGAAATGATAAACCCAAAAATAAAGGGAGGGAGTTGAGTAGATGCGCGGAAGTGAGAGATGCTCGAGCAGGAAGATCCTTCACTTCAAATCCCGCTCGTCCAATTATAATCAGTTATATTTCCTTTTTTCCGGGAGGTATAATGTAAATATAAAATGAGGTATACTATGTATGCATAAGAATTCCCCAAGGAATGCAATTCCAATAATCCTCTACAGGCGTAAAGGGGACATTTCTGCGCGGGTTTCCTTTTCCAGCTCCAAAAAAATATCCGCTCTCGGTGCATCCATCGAAAGGTCCTTCGTACCGTCAAAACTCTCCTCTCGATCCCTCCGTCAAATGAGCTTTCTTCCCAGTCAAATGCGCTTTCCTTCCCAGTCAAATGCGCTTTCCTTCCCAGTCAAATGCGCTTTCCTTTCCAGTGAAATGCGCTCTCCTCCCCAGTGAAATGCGTTCTCCTCCCCAGTGAAATGAGCTCTCCTCCCTCCGTCAAAAGCGGTCTCCACACGTCGTCAGAAAGAAGCTTTCGAGGCACTAGTGCAGCGAGCGAAAGCCATCGGCACCAGGGCGGAAGGACGGGCTCCAGGTGGTGTTGGGATCCCTATCTCCCGGAGCCCCTCGCGAATGAAGTGCACCCCTTCAAGGACACCAGTTCGAAAATCATCCTCGCGGTACCTACGCCTCCTCCAAAAAACACGGAGAGACGAATGGTACTCGAGGAGGTTTCCAAGGTTATACAAGCATACAGGGGGAGGAGACCATGGTGAAAGTTTGAAAGGTGAACGGAAGGTCATAGCTGACCTTCACAAAAAGAGAACAAGGAGCTATTTATGAAAATATGCAAATCAGTCCACAATTCCTTGCCATTAGTACATAAGCTAGCTCTTGGAATAAAATCCTTCCGTTCTTTACCCTTCTACATTACAGTACGCGGATCTGAACGTTTCATACATCAGATTTAATCCTTTTTCCACAGGAATTTTTGAAAAATACTTGTAGTTTTGAAAAACGACCTAGGGGGCGGTGTGTAAGTATCAGAAGAACGGTAGCCAAATCAGTGTGAGGAGGGGCAGGTGAAAGAAAAGGGGTCGAAAGGTCTGTCTGTAATTGATTCCGACCAAAATTCTATTTTAAAAAATCTCGACTACAATAGTATCAATGCGTGTGGAAAAGTACATGTTCCATATGTTCTATCGTTGCCTTTGTATGCTAGAACATAAGTTCAGTGTTTACGCAGGAATGTTCGGTTTTGTTTGCCATTTCTTTCGATACCTATCGAACGAAAAGTGACGTCGTCACTGAAGAGTGCCGTTCAGCTTATGGGTTACCACGTATGTCACAATAAACCAAAAAGACAAAAAGCGAATCGGTTTCCTTTCTCGTGTTGATGCAACTTACAATCGATATTGCTTGAGTCGAAAAAAATAATGGGTAGTCATTCAAGGGAAGTAGGCAAATAGGTTTCTTGTGCTGAAAACAAGGCACCAAATTTGTGTGCAAAGGGAAAATTCCCCTTTGCTTAGTAAGTAGCAGATCTTGGGTCTAGCCTCAGCCCAACCTAACTCAGTGGAGACCCATTGACTCCCCCGTCCATCCATGGCATCTGTTTGAATGCATCTCCTCTTCCCAAAAGAAATGGCAACAGATGGGAGACCAAGAAAGATTTCATCCATTCTCCCTCCTCGCCCTCTCCACCACCCCTCCATGGTCTTCCGGTACGTGGGGAGGTGGAGTGGCCAAGATGAGAGGGGTGGGGCCACAATTAATTACTGACACTTTCCGAGGAAGAGGTCGGGCGGGAGGGGAAGGGGTGAAGAAGGGGGAGGGAGGGGACGCTTGCTATGCAGAGAGAGCAAAGTTTAGAGCGAGGGAGGCCATTACCGAGTTTAATTGGAATATTCGCTCATCTCCGCTCCCTTTTTTCATCATTTCGTAACTCTTTTTTTTCCGCGTTTCCCCCGAAACCCCAATTCCATTTCCACGCACTGATCACCGACACGGTCACGCCTTTGACCCCGAATGCCCCCATAGAAAAATAATGAAATCCTCCGAGGCCTTCGCCTCAGCAATCCCATTCCATCCCTACCCATCTCTCACTCTATCCCTCTATCTGCCTCTCTCTCCCCCTATCGCCCCTAAACCCTCCCCTTCCCCGTCCTCCTCGACGAGGGTGAATGGAGATAATATTATCCCGCTCCACTTCGTCCACCCAACCCACACCCCCGCCCTGAACCCTCCCCTCCATCCCAGAGAAACCCAGCCTCCCTCCCTCTTCCTCCCGTCAATTAACATCCCTTGCACAATGGCATCGTTAACTCGGGAGGCATTTCTTCTTCCAAAGGCGGCCGCATCGCGCATCTCTTCTGTTGCCGGAGAGCTATCATCTTTTGTTTTCTTCGACATCGAAAGCAAAGGCAAGAGAGGGGAGCGAAAAGGAAGGAGAGGACGAGCGAAAGAAGAGGAGAGACAGCCTTTTAATGCCCTTTTTGAGTAAGGAACTTCCCTCCAGACGGTGGAGGAGGGAATCATTCTCGACAACTCCAGAATTGGAGAGGTAAACATCGGACATTCACTTGAAAGTCAGATCCATAATAGGAGGACTCTACGACAAAGTAATATTTTCAAAGCCGTGATGACAGTTTTTTCGATTATGATTCGATTCGCGATAAGGAGCAAAATGAAAGAAATGACAAATGGAAGCCTAGGCAGGGGCTGGACCTGGTCCAGGACTAAACGAAAACAACCCTCCGCTCAGAGAGGGCGCGAGCGCGTGGGAGATGGGAATTATCAATTTGGAGGAAGCCGGTTCCGGTGGAAATATAAACATACCGCTCCACTAAAGATATCATGTTGGCCATTTAATCTCCCCCCATACATCGAACAAATTTCCTTATAAATGTCAGATAAAACGTCATAATTGGCATTTTTCAAAACCTGCCTATTGGGAAAGGTGGTATCTCAACGGAAAAAACTAGGAGACCGAGTGCTTGGCTGGCAAAAGCTGCTCCATCACCCAGACTGATAAGAATACAGTTTTAGATATTTTACCACAATACATGTGTAACGTAAGTATGTTATAAAAACATCCACTCCTTTTTGAGCACACGAAAGAAAATCAAGAGTGGTAATTTGCTGGAGAAATTGTTTTTGAACACTGATATCTATTTACATTCAATCTTAACCTTAAACCATTCTTTAGTGGTGCTTAGAATTAAGTTAAATTCAACCGAACTCCAAATGTACATATCAACCATGCAGACATTCATCAAAATCAATAATATAAATCGTAAATTGAAGGCGTTTGACATAAGGGTGTGTATAAGATTGACATGGTATGAGCGGATAGGAAATCAAACTCGGCATTTTAGGGGAGGAGAGAGACTTTTTGGGATAAACCAAAAGAAAGGTGGATACGGAGAATTTTAAAATGCGATGGAATTCTGACGACTGTTGGGGCGAAGGACATTAGATAAGCAAGGTAAGGGTAGGAAAAGGACATGAAAGTTGGACGGAATAAAGGGAGCAATAACGTATGGGGAATTGAAGATGGGTATATTGCAGTCTAGGATCAGGTTGTGTGTTGAGCGAGGTTAAGAAGTGTGGGTGTGGACGTTCTGTGTCCATCCGAACTAAAACGGTAGCCACAAATACTGCATTATATAAGACGGTATGACAGGATTCTCTACATTCCGCGAAATTGTAGAAGTCATTAGGCTCTTTTTTGTCCACATTGTGGTAATAAAACAGATTAGGTTAGCAAAAATACTGTCCGCCATTTAGAAAACATGAAAATAGTTATAATAAAGTCAAACAAAGAATCATTCAATTGTCATCAATGTATTTTTAATCCCTTGAACATACCAGAATCTTAACATGTGAAGAAGGGATTAGCGCTGATTCTTTCGGGTAAATTCGATCACATCAATTAAATTACAGAATGAACCGGTGAGATTGACTGAAATTAATTATTTTACAGCAGTGAAATATTTAGATTAAGTGCATAATGCTGAAAAACAATGAGTGTTTTTCCAAATAGGTTAACGCTGAATCCAAACTCAGGATTAGATATGCAAAAATATATCATTAATTAGGAGAATCCTAATATAAAGTCATAGGATGAAAACAAAAATGTCTTTATGGTCAAAGGATTTGGCCTGATGACCACCAGGATCGCTCTGCATAACCTCTGGCTCATGGAATGCAGCGGGCAAGAAGTTTCAAAGCAGCCATACACATGAAATACACGTATTTAAGGTAAAGAATATGATGATTATGCGGCGGCAGGTTTAAGGCGGTTGAAGCGGCAGTTGTAATGTAGTCAATATTCCTGAATTTACATATTTTTTATACATTCCTAAAATAAAGAGAAGAATTTTTTATTCTTTTATGACATAATGCATTTATCTACATTTATAAATACCCCGCAGCCACCGAAAAGGCGTGTGGCGGGGGGTATGATGCCACATGCCATACTTGCACAATTCCAATTATGACATCTCTGCTCAAATATTATTTTGATCATTCAATGAAACAAAATCAATCACACGAAATAAAGTACTAACACAGTAAAACATTCGATAAAAGGGTACGAAATTTCAAATTATTAGTTAAAAAGAAAATAGTTCTCTTAAGACTAAGTTCTGTTATTGACGTTTTTTTAAACAACGTCAATATGAAGATTTTCCACCAATTTACGACAGAAACTGTTTTACTTATTAAGTTCTGTTTAATAAAAAATAGACAAAATAGAAAAAGTATACGCAATACCAATTCTAATTAAATCCTAGGGGATAGCTGTCATATCTGGATACTTTGATCTCTAACGGTGCGAAAAAACAATGGCATTTAAAAGCCATCCGCATTTACTACCTTGATCAAATTAACCCGGATTATCAGATCATTACTCCCGGATTTTATTCAGAAAATTAAAAATACAAGTTTATTCATCTAAATCTATATTGTCCCCTTCAAAGTAATCCCCATCGACTGCAACACATTTATGCCAGCGCTTGATCCAATCCTCGAAACATTTTTTATATTCGGTTTTCGGTATGTCCATCAGTGCTTCCTGCGATTTTTCCATTACTTCCTCTCGCCTGCTAAAACGCGTTCCCCGTAATGGTTTTTTAACTCGATTGAACAGAAAGAAGTCACAGGGAGCCGAATCAGGTGAATTCGGTGGCTGTTGGATGGTATTTGTTGCATTTTTCGTCAAAAAATTACGAATAATGATAGCACTGTGCGACGGTCTCGACGCACCGTGCGACGATTTCTGGTCTCTTTCGGCGAATTGCTTCACGCAAACGTCTCATAACGCCCAAATAATACTCTTTGTTTACTGTCTGGCCTTCTGGCAAAAATTCATGATGCACTACACCGTTGTAATCCATGAAAACCGTCAGCATTGCCTTCATTTTTGACTGAAAACGACGTGGTTTTTTTGGTCTCGGCTCATTTGGTGAACGCCATTCACTTGCCTGATATCTGGATTGCGTGTCGTACTCATAAACCCACGTCTCGTCTCCAGTAATGATCCTTTTGATGAATGTGGGATCGGATTCAGCCTCGCAAATCATGTCTTTTGCGACGTCAACACGGTCTCTTTTTTGCATGAAATTGAGGTCTTTTGGCACCAACTTTGCTGCTACACGACGGAAACCCAAATCATTAACCACAATGTCTTGGGCGGATCCATAGGTAATGTTCAAGTCCTCCGCTATTTCTCTGATGGTTAATTTGCGGTTATTGACCAACATTTCTTTTACTTTATCAATTTTTTCACCGACTTTCGATGTCGATGGTCTGCCACTGCGTTCATCATCTTCGATTGACTCACGACCACTTCTGAACCGCTCGTGCCACTGGTAAACGACCGTTTTTTTTAGAGAATCGTTGCCGAAACACTTTTCCAACATTTCCAACGTCCGTGCGCCACTAAATCCGTTTTTTACGCAAAATTTAATACAAGTTCGTTGTTGCAAATTTAAATCCATTTCTGCAATTGTAAAAAATCGCCAACACACACAGAGATAGATGTACTCTTGGCTACGTAACTTTTGCAAATGTCAAGTTATGACACTAAGATTTAAAGGGAATATCAACAACAGATGTACCAATTTAACAAAAAAAACAGAACTCAAATCGGAAAGATGGGAGCGCCACACGGTGGTTATTCCGGGAACGTTTTGATCAAGGTAGTATATCTCTCATTTTGCGTAGGTCATCTAAACTATCATGGTAGTTCAGGGCCAGTTCTATGCCCTTCTAGAACACAATGAGGACGTAGTTCCCTGTTTCGTAGATTTCAAAAAAGCGTTTGAGAGTAAATTGGGAAAAACTAGCTAGATACGAACTTGGTCATTGTTCAGCTACCACCGACCAACAACAAGTACGAAGAAGTCGATAGGATGTACGATCAGTTAGATGATATAACCGCGTGTGTTCCAGCAGGAAAATATTTGATAGTGATGGGGGATTTAAATGAAGATATGATGGTGAGGGGGGGGTTAGGCACGAAGAATGAACGCGGGGAGAAAGCAATTGAATTCTGCAAAAGACAGGGGTTAGTTATCGCCAACACATGGTTTAGACACCACAAAAGGCGTAGGTATACATGGAAAATGCCAGGTGACTCAGAAAGGTATCAGTTAGATTATATTCTGGTTAGGCAAAGGTTTAGGAAAAGTGTGATAAATTCGTATTACTTCCCGGGAGCGGATGCGGACTCTAACCACAATTTAGTTGTTACGAAATGTCACGTCCGTTTCAAAAATCTAAGGCTGGAGCAGCGGGTTAGGAAATGGAATGAAAAAGCATTAACTGAATTAACAAGGAGGAATTATCAGAAAGCTGTAGAGAAAATCATGGACGAAGGTAAACACCTGAGTATTATCAAAGAATAATGGGAGTGTATCAAGAAAGTGATATCGAAACCCGCAAAAGACCCTATACGAACCATTAACGGGAAAATGAGAAGGAAACCATGGGTGACGGATGAGATGATTGCAAAGATAGATGAGAGAAGAAAATGGAAGAATGAAAACACAGAGTTAGGCAAAATAAAGCTCTTCCCATGCCTCCTTACTCATTTCCTTCATGTATACGTTGAACAGCAACAGTAATAATGGGCAACCCTGCCTTACACCTCTTCCTAACACTGCCCATCCGGACTCTCCGTTCCCCACTCGCACCTGAGCAGTCTGAGACATGTGCATCTTACGGATAAGTCTCCTGTCCCTCCAATCCATTCCTGTTTTCTGCAATATAATCATTAGTTTTACTTAATTTACTCTATCAAATACTTTTTCGAAATCTATGAAACAGGCAAATACGTACTGATTGTATTCTATATTCCTCTCGATTAGTGATCTCATTGCTGCAATGGCATCACGCGTACCTCTTCCTTTCCTAAACCCAAACTGATCATCCCCTAAGTAATCATTTGCCTTACTCTCTATCCTTTTGTTGATGATCCTGAGAATAACTTTAGCTGCGTGGGATATCAAACTTATTGTTCTGTAATCCTCACATGATGTGGCCTTCACCTTTTTCGGAATACGAACTTCACTTCACAAAATCTTCCGATCAGATCCCTTTCTCATAGATACTATGAATCAGTTCATATAGAGTCTTCTTCCCACATTTTCCCAAACATTTCAACAGTTCTACAGGGATGTTGTCCAGCCCCACGGCCTTATTTGATTTCATCTCCTTTAATGTCCTTTCTATTTCATCGTCAAGTATGCCTGGACCTAAGCTATCTTCTTCTACGTCATGTTCCTTTTCTATGTCTAACCTTGTCGGCCTACGTTCTTTACCACACAGTGTTTCTATACATTCCTTCCATCTCTCTTGGATTTTATCTGGTTCAACTATTATCTTACCCCAGTTATCTTTAACTGTTAGCACAGATCTTCTCTTCTTACTTCGTGATAATAACTTAACCTTGCTGTATTTGGCACCAATTTCACCCTTCCTCTGTAAACTTTCCATATCCTCGCATTGCGTTTTCCTTTATTCTACTTTTTCTTTATTTGTGGCCCTTCTCAATTTATTGTTTAACTCTTTGCACTTCATTTTTCCTAATTCTGTGTTTACATTCTTTCATTTTCTTTTCTCATTCTTTTTTTGTAATTCTTTCATCCGTTACCTGGTTTCCTTATCCTTTTCCCGTTAACGGTTCCTATGGTGTCTTTTGCGGCTTTCGATACCACTTTCATGATACATTCCCAATTTTCTTCGATAGTACTCAGCTCTTAACCGTCATCCATGACTTTCTCCATGACTTTCTCTGCCTTGACTTTTGATGGACACAATAACCAAACAAATATTTTGTGACTCTTAACAAAACTCAATCCATCAACCTACTTTACATCAGGTGCCTCTTCATCTCTGTGTATTTGCCTCCTGCCATCATCCTGTCCAATATCCCTACCCTGTTCCTGCCACTTCCTCGTTTGCCTAACATTCTCCCTCCATAACGGTCTTTAACATCCCGCTGCTGCTCAATACGCCTTCCATCCATTTTTCCTGCCTCCATAAGATTTTTCGTAACAAACCCCTCTCTTCTCCAATCATTCGTAGCACTTCCTCATTTATTTTTCTTTCTGTCCATTCCACCTTTTTCATTCTTCTCCTCACCCTTATTTCAAAAGCCTCCAATCGTCGTCTATCCTCTTGCTTTAGTAATCTCCGCCGTTTAATAATCCGCACCGTACGCGGAAATAGCTACGCTCCACATAAAAGTTTTAACGAGTCTTTTCTTAACCTCCCTACTGATCGTCCCCGTCATCAAAAGTCCCTTCTCCTTGTGAAAGCCTCTTTGCCTAGCGCTATTCTTCTCCTTACGTCCCTAATACTTAGACCGTGTTGGTCCGAAACCCTTGCTGGATACGTTTCGTTGTTTTTGTTACTTATTACGTTTCCTACCCGAGTTTTTCCACTCCTATTTTAATGTTTAACTTTAATTTTCTTTCTGGAAAATTGCAAAGCCATTATTTTATTGCTATTGATTATCATCCCATATGTATCGCACTGAATATCCAATTCATTCAGCAATGTTTGCAACCCCTTGGCTGATTGACAAACTAAAACTTGGTCATCAGCAAACCTAACTGATTTTAGGAATTCTCGGCCGACTTTCATTCCTACTTTTAGTTCTTCCCATACCTCTCTAATTATTTCCTCTGTACACACACATTGAAAAACGAAAAAAATCGCCGAATGGCAAATATATTCATATTCCTGTGAACATGAATTTGTTTTTTTTGCCAAATATATTATCCCATATGTTCCCAGTCTTTCAAGTTCGGTCACCATTCGAATTTCAACCCGGGCGCCTTCGCAGTATCGCAAAGAATTTCACGGGAGTCGAGCGTCCAGGAGACGGAGACCTTCAACTTCCCCCGACACGGCCACGAGATAAGGATGAGGATTTGCCTTCGGCGCATCCTGGAGTAACTCCCGTTCCAATGGTCGTCACCTGCTCGACATACGTCGTCGCCGCAGCAGGGTCGAACCCGGCCCGTCCGAGCCCCGGGCGTCTCAGGGGACGGAGTTAGGAGACGGGAACGATGAGACAGGACCCCACGAAATGATGAATTAAGGAATCTAAAATGGCCGGGTGAGGGTGGAGGAAGTAAGGGGAAAAGGGATTTTGAGAACAAAAGTGGATTATGGGTGCAGGAGGCGCGGGGGCGGAGGGGGTAGGTGTGGGGGAAGTGATTAGGAAGAGAGGAGCCTTTGGCTTTTGGGGTGACGGCTAAGGGATTTCGCCTCCTACAACGGCGGGGACGCCCGGGCGGAGAATCATATGCATTGCAAAACCGCTTGAATTCCAAAGAATTAAACACACTTTTCGCGATGGAATCTGATAGGGTGAGCAAAACTCAATTCCTGCCTTTCCACTCTCTTTTCCCCGTCGAGTATGCAAAGTGATGATAATTCCCTCTTCCTCCAGTTTGCCTCGGCTCCCCCTTCTTTCCATTAGGCGCCCTCGACGACGCCCGAGGGCGCCGCCGCCGTCATCTAGTCACTATCTAGACTTAAGATTGATTAGGTCACTTTAGTAAACGTGAACTATTTGAGAAATAGGTTATTAAACGCGAGGTAAGACTCCCATCGCACACACAATCATAAACTCTGCGTGCGAAATTTGAATTCTACTCCACTCATTGAAGTTTCGTCCAAAACTACAGATCGAAAGCGATCTCAGTCTCGTAAATTAATACTTATTTACCAAGTATAAATGTAATTTCAATTAAAGGACCTGGAGAGTACTTAGGTATCATTTTCTAAGCCTAATCGCAGGAACTGAATACGATTTCAGAGTTAACTTCAATTTGACTTTTCTTTTTATGACGACTGACGATTTCTCAGGAAAAGCATCGCTTTTTTGCAAATTTTTATACTGTTTTTATCATCAATTTGAGCATATTTTTTGTTATATTGGGGGCATTCAACCCTTTCTTATCCATTATTCAACCACATCTTATCGTGACTAGATACTGGCGCCAGAGTGAATGTAACCGTATGGCGACACACATCTATGAATACTACGCCAATGAGTAAGTGGTTTTCATTTCATGTTAAATCAAATCATAAAGACCTGAAAAATAGAGAATACTTATATGGAAAAAACAATAAGGATATTATTATTATTGGTATTCAATCATTTTAAGTAGGTTTAGGATGGACTCAGACTTTTTAACGATTTAACAGTACATTTCTTCGAATCTTCTAACAAAACAAACCCGGGCATCTGATTCCACATCAGACGTCGCTTTATTCCCGTACACTTTATTCATTCCTTCATTCCAGTATCTCATTCCTATTTCTTCCTCTTACTCGTTTGTCACATATTCTCCCTCCTACCTCAGTCTTTAACATTCCATTTCTAATCAAAACGATTTATACCCATCTCTTGTATTTTTTTCTCTACTCTTATCATGAAGGGATTCCACCTAGTCCAGCCTGATTCTGTTATGTTCCTAAAGCATAGACCACTATTTATTTTTTATTTTTAGTTACACAGTAATTAAAAATAATAGGCAAGCTAGGGTGTGTGGCAGGATTACTTCTTACCAAAATGATTTTCCTCCTGAGCGCGGTCGGACAACGTAATTCTAATCCCTTATCGTTACCAATTCCCTGGCCCCGAGCACCACTCCGGTGGTCTCCCAAACCTTTACAGTCCCGACTTGGCCCCGTGCGACTTTTTTCTGTTTCCCAGACTAAAGAGAGAGAAATGAAATTAAAGCAATTGGAGAGATCGTGAAAAGTCATATAAAGGCATGCTACAGTATTCCTGAAAGACATTCCCGTAGAGAGGAGTTTCATGGTGGCTTCAAGTCGTGGAAGATGCGTCTTCGCAAGTGCTTTGATGCAGGGGGGGGGGGGTATTTTGAATAATTTTAGGAATTTTTACAAGTACGATCAATAAATGTACTTTTCCCAGAGAATGGGCATTGATTTTATATTGGGCCCTGTATATCCGAGGAATGAATTGGATATTGGAGTCTCAGGAAAACGCTGTTCGCCCGAGGGCGGTGCAAGCTAGTATATGCGCAGGAGCGGTCTGCAACCGGAAAAACCAGGAGTCGACGCGAGGAATATTCAAAAACGATCGCCAGAAAGGACGCGGGATAATGTTCCACGTGATTTGATGCGGCACGCGCGACGCGGGTGTGCGGCAACATGCCTCGGCCCTTGTCGCGAAAAATGTACATGCCCTCACCTCTTGGCCGAAAATAAACGCGGTACCCATTTATGTGCTCGCAGGGGGAGTTGTGCTTGGTGGGAGAAGGGGTTTGTGTCGATCATAGGGGCCTCGGGGGGCACTCCTCAGGGGCCGTGGGTCGGCATAATCAGGGCCGTGGAGGGGACAGAAATGAGGCCATGTGAGTGATGATGGAAAGGAAAAGGGGGGATCGGAAATGTGAATAAATAAATGGGTGCCTCCTGCGACGTGTGGGAGCCCTTACACTGGTGTCGTCAACTTTGGAGGAGTTGATTTCCGGAGATAACCGCCCCACGAACCCACGACGACAATGGAAATTACTTCGAAAGTAAAACAACCACTCCAGAGGGCGGGCTAGGTCATTTGGATCGATATTACATTGTCAATACTAATATCTACGTTACACCCCGCAACCAGCACATGTGTCAGACTACTCTGCTGCGAGTGGGAGACGGAGGGCAGTCTTAGGAAGAGCTAAAAGGAAGGGCAAACCTTTTACCCATTTAACCCATTATCACCGATGTTCTTAAAAGTATGCGTGGAGGAAATGATTGAAGAGGGCAGGGAAGAACTGGAGGCAGGAATGAAATTCGGCGGGGAATTCGTAAAATCACTAAGTTTTACTGATGACCAAGAATTAGTTTGTCAATCAGCCAAAGGGATGCAAACATAGCTGAGTGAAAAAAGAAGAAAGAAAAAGGCTAAGCTAAACATTGAAATAGGAGCGGGAAAATAGAGCATGTAGAAAAGTTTACGTATCTTGGATGTCTTTTGGACCAACACAGTCAAAGTAGTAGGGACGTAAGGAAAAGAATTGCGCTAGGCAAAGAGGCTTTCACAAGGAGGCATGGGAAGAACTGGAGGTAGGAATGAAAGTCGGAGGGAATTCGTAAAATCAGTAAGGTTTGCTGATCACCTAGCATTAGTTGCTCAGTAAGCCAAGGGGTTGCAAGCATTGCCGAGTGAATTGGAGGTTCAGTACAATAGATATGGGATGAAAATAAATATTAATAACATAAAGGTTATGCGATCTTCCAGAAAGAAAAAGGCTAAGCTAAATATTAAAATAAGCGGGGAAAAATAGGGCAGGTAGAACAGTTTACATATCTCGGAAGTATAATGCAACCATTTCAGAGAGTAAAAATCATTCGCCTTGACCAAGATTCGAACCCGGATCCCTCGATGTCCGGCCGAATATATATATATCGAATCCCGGTCAAGGCGAATGACTTCTACTCTCTGAAATGGTTGCATTATAATGCACACATAGCGGGTGACTCCGATAAAGTTACTGTTACAGTTTCTTGAAATTTATCTCGGAAGTGTTTTGGACCAATACGGTCAAAGAAGTAGGGACGTAAGGACAATATTCACGCTAGACAAGGAGGCTTTCTCAAGGAGGAGGGAGTTGATGACGGGGACGTTGAGTAGGGATGTTAAGCCAAGACTCGTAAAAACTCTGACATGGAGCGTAACTATGTACGGCGAGGAAACGTGGTCGCTGAAGCAGGAGGATAGACGTAGATTGGAGGCTTTTGAAATGTGGGTGTGGAGAACAATGGAGAAGGTGACATGGACCGAAAGGAAAACAAATGAGGAATTACTGGAGATAGTGGGTGAGGAGAGGGGTTTGTTGAGAAAACTCCTATGGAGGCAAGGAAGGTGGATGATAGGCCTATCGAGCGGTAGTGGAAAGTTGAAGAAGGTAATAGAGGGGAGAATGTTGGCCAAGCGAGGAAAGGGTAGGAACTGGATAGGGATGTTGGAGGGGATGAAGGGAGGAAAGAAGTACAAAGAGATGAAGAGGGATCTGATGTAGAGTAGGGTGCTGGATTGGGTTTTGTTTGGAGTAACAAAGTGTTTATTTGATAGTTGTGTCCATCTAAAAACCTTCCTTAACCGTTATATGACCTAAATAATATATATATATATATATATATATGTTAGATTACCTAAATAATATTATTATTAGGTAATCTACCGTTTAAGGTAGGTTTTTGGATGGATAACTATCAAATAAACATTTTGTGACTCCCCACATATCAAACTAATCTATATCAGGTCCCTCTTCATCTCGGTGTACTTCTTTCCTCCCTTCATCCCGTCCAACATCCCTATCCTGTTCCTGCCCGTACATCGTTTGCCCAACATTCTCCCCTCTATTACCTTCTTCAACATTCCACTACCGCTCAATACGCCTTTCATCCATTTTTCCTGCCTCCATACGATTTCTCTCAACAAACCCCTCTCCTCACCCACCATCTCTAGTACTTCCTCGTTTGTTTTCCTTTCGATCTATTTCACCTTCTCCATTCTTCTCTACACCCACATTTCAAAAGCCTCCAATCTACGTCTATCCTCCTGCTTCAGCGACCACGTTTCCTCGCCGTACATAGTTACGCTCCATGTCAGAGTTTTTACGAGTCTTGGCTTAACATCCCTACTCAACGTCCCCGTCATCAACTCCCTTCTCCTTTGGAAAGCCTCCTTGCCTAGCGCAATTCTTCTCCTTACGTCCCTTCCACTTTGACCGTATTGGTCCAAAACACTTACGAGATACGTAAACTGCTCTACCTGATCTATTTTTTCCCCGCCTATTTTAATATTTAGCTTAGCCTTTTTCTTTCTGGAAAATCGCATAACCTTTGTTTTATTAATATTGATTCTCATTCCATATTTATCGCACTGAACCTCCAATTCACTAAGCAATGCTTGCAATCCCTTGGCTGACTGAGCAACTAATGCTTGGTCATCAGCAAACCTAACCGATTTTACGAATTCCCCTCCGACTTTCATTCCTACCTCCAGTTCTTCCCATGCCTCTTTAATCATTTCCTCCACATATACGTTGAACAGCACCGGTGACAATGGGCAACCCTGCCTTACATCTCTTCCTAACACTGCCCATCCTGACTCTCCGTTCCCCACTCACACCTGAGCAGTCTGAGACATGTACAGGTTGCGGATCAGTCTCCTGTCCCTCCAATCCATTCCTATTTTCTACAATACACGCATTAATTTGTCCCCCGACCGTATTGACCAGTCCCCCTGCAACCTCCCTCCCCCTGGAATCCACAGTCGGATGGCACGCTATTAAGAACCGCGCTCCGCAGCCTCCAGCTGTTGGTATGTTTGCAAAAAAATTCTCCGCTACTCCATGCCTCCGCAACAATGTAAGAAGAAAAAGAATCTCTTTGCGTGTTACGATTAAGGATAAGTAGGGCACACCGAGTTGTCAGCTTATGGTCCAGCCAATGGTTATGGCACTCCATTAGTTGGTTTTGTAACGTTGTCACGACCATGACAATTACCATTACAAAGTCAAGGCCTACTTTCACTTTGTTTATCAATGATAACCTAAAGCAAATAAATCTGATTTAAGTTAAAATGAATCGGACGAAAATAATATGTTAATACCCTACAAGACACCGCTAGGATGTGTGGCAGGGGGTGAATGCACACCAGACTAATTTTTACCCGAATATGACCCTACCGCGGCCGGACAGCGTTATTCTGACCCCTTATTATTCGTAGGAAAATGACATCTTAAACCAATCTGTTCTGCACTTGATCTCTCTAGTTTTATTAACATCATCTCGCCTACCGTAGTAAGATGGTGTTAGTAATAATACGTATTCAACATTAATGCTAAAGAGACGTCCTTCCAATTTATGCAAGAGATTTAATCTTGTAATTTAACTTTCGCTCCGTGAGTGATTCCCAGCCTAGCTTCTCTAATTTTAGGAATACGCTGTAAGTTTTTCATAACAACGTTTCACTAATTTAGCTCCTCTATGCTGCATGCAATCCAATTCGGCAAATAATTCGAATTCGTGAGGATGCAATATACTTGCAGCATATTCTAACTGAGACCAAACCAGCGAAAGAAAATACATCTATTTAAATTTTTCATTACATTTACCCAATACTCTTTAAGTAAAACCTAATTTTTATTAGTTTGTCCCCATATTCCCCCTAATACGTGTTTCACCCAAGAGAGATCACGAGTGAGGGTAATGCCTAGATATTTTATTGCGCCTAGACATTTCATTTCAGTGTAACTAATGCAGTGGGCGTTCGGGAGGGAATTGCTCTTTTTCCAAAAAATTATCACTGTGCACTTTTCTAACTATCATTACAATTGTTAAGTATCATACCAGCCTTTTAGTATAGCTTTAAGATCATCTGACAAAGTTGCTTTGCCCTCATGATCACAGATATCACAGTAAACACTGCATCATCGGCAAATAAATGTCTCTTACTATTGAAAACAGAGTCCATGTCGTTAACGTAAAGTAGGAATAAAAGAGGTCCGATAGCACTTCCCTGGAGAACACCTGATGTAACTTCTACTGCATTTGAGCTAACTCCATTTACAGGTATGACTACTCTTCGCACTCGACCATTCGGTCGAGTGCGAAGAGTAGTCATACCTGTAGTGTACCACAGAGGCCTCAACAAACCTTAGAATGGAAAATTTAAAAATGAAAATAATTTACACGTGACTAAGTAATGTGTAATTCTAAATTTATTACAGCCAAAGGTATTCCTCAGTATCCACACATACTGATTTGAGAATGTCTCTTAAATAGCTAATTAGGTAAGTATAAAAAGACTAAAAAAATTCTTATTATGCAAACCAAGGTACTTGAAAACAATATATACTACACGGAATATTGAGAAACTTTATCGAAATCTCCATTCCAAAACGCATTTGGAATTTACCTACAGCTTGAATTTATTTATAAGGTAATCTACTGGTTAAGTTAGGTTTGAGATGGACATATCTACCAATTAAATATCTCCTAACCAAACGCAATCCAGCAATCGACTCAAGTCCTTCATCTCTGTGTTCTTCTCCTTTTATCCCTTCCAACAACACTATCCTGCTCCTGCTCTTTCCTTGTTTGCCTAAATTTACCCCTATTCGACCCACTCGTATTACAGTCTTCAAAATTCCGTTGCCGATCAAGACACCGTTCATCCATTTTTCCTGCCGCCTTAGGATGTCTTCCAACAATCCCCTCTCCTCGCCCACCATACCTAACACTTCCTCGTTCGTTTCCCTTTCAGTCAATTTCACCTTTCCATTCTTCTCCACACCAACATTTCAAAAGCCTCCAATCTACGTAATCTAAAAATAGAGGATGTGGAGCTATTGGCTGTTGAACAAGTTGCAACAAGGAAAGAAGAAAATCCTATAGCCAATAAAAATGCAGAAGAGCTCCAATACCGGTATTTTGGTCACCAGGTGACCATCTACAGGGAGAGAAATCGAAAGGGAACTTGACAATTGAAAGAAGACTGTGCACCAGGCACTACGTAATCTAATCTCCAATCCTCCTGCTTCAGAGACAACGTGTCCTCCCCGCACACAAATACGCTCAAAATAAAAGTTTTCATGAGCCTTTTTTAACATTCCTACTGACCTTCCCTGTCGTCAACCCCCTCCTCCATGTGAAAGCCTCTTTGCCTAGCAAAATTCTTCTCCTTACGTCCCTACTACTCCGTGTTGGTCCAAAACACTTCCGAGATACGTAAACTGTTCTTTACAAGAAACTGCGGGAGATGCCGCAACAGTAACTTTTAACGGAGTCATCCGCTATGTGTGCATTTGATGAAACAATTTCAGAGAGTAAAAATCTACCTGGTCTAGTTTTTGCCCTCCTATTTTAATGTTTAGTTTCCCTCCTACCTCCAGTTCTTCCCATGCCTCTTTAATCATTTCCTCCACAGCACACCATGAATATGAGTTTGATTATCGTAAGTAAAGTTCTGTAGCTGAAAAGTAATAATTTCGTGTTGAAGAGTATTAGGGTGTAGAGAACTGAATCCAAATGGTGGCTCCCGACGATTTATTACAGTTTGTAAACGCAGGGAACAGCGTGAGCGGCGTCAGCATCCATTGTGGACAGAAAAAACCATGTCTTAATGGAGATGAGTGAAGCACCTTCGGAGCCGTTTACCAACTCTTTCAACGTATGCCCCAGGAAAAGATTCCTCTCCAAAGCTCGGAGAACTAAAATGGATCGAAGGAGTCACTTAGACTTTACAAAGAAAGAAGTTATATGTATATCTCCTGAAGGTATGCATATATGAAAGACGAAAAAATACCTAGAGAAAATAAAAACGTCTTATTTTAAAAAAAATAAGCAGTTATATTTCTCAGAAATGGCATTAAAAACTTAGTTTGAGTTTAAAATTATTTATTCCATTCGAAAAAATGGAAAATTTTAATCTTTAAATTTTTAAAAGGATAATCTGCGGTATAAAAAATCGTAACCTAAGCGCCGAATGAAACGAAAATAATCAAGCGACCTAAACTTCAAAAGACATGCTCCGTTTTGTGGATGAAAGAACTTTGTTGACTTTTTGAGATCTTATTTCCTACATATGTTCGTTTCCTCGACGGCATGAATCCGAATCTCAATACTTATTAATTGCACGCACATGAGAGCAGAGGCATTTTTTTAATGATAAAAATATTTCACGGAATAAATATTAGTAGTCACCATTGAAATCGGCAAAATCACTTATTAAAACCGAGTTATATGATGATAATTTAACATGAATATTTATAAGAAATTTTTGTAAATGAATTATTAATAGAAAAAATGGAAACCCACATGATATGTTCAAACTATCTGAAGCAATTACTAACGCTCATTCAAATATATTTAAATAGTTGCTGTAAATAAGAAACTGAAAACAGAACACCCTTCAAATCAGAGAGGTATCACCGGCAATTTTGTTGTATAGACTTGACCAACAAATCTCTGGATTCAAAGTGTAATTCAGAAACCCCTTTAACTTGCTCATTTTCCAAATAGTAGAAGTACTGAACAGTGGTTGGTCACCAACTGGACTGTCCTATTATGAAAAGTCAATATTATAAAATGATTTGCATATCAGTAATTTTAGCTTGGATATTCCATGATATAATATTCAATCAAAATTATTACATTAATGAACTAAGGAATAATTAATATTCCTTAAATTTGGATGACCATCATAGCGTAAATTGGGCGCACAAAAACTCAATGAAACACTCTAAAGAAGGTTTATTTAAAATAATCCAAAGAAAGTGAGAAAAATAGGGAAGTAGCAAATTGGAGTAAAACCCTGGCGAACACGCATGCGAGAGAATTTCACAGTGCAAACGTCATCCTTGGAAGCAAGAGTAACGGTTATTACGCAATTTATGATTCGTCTTGGACGTTTTTTCCTCTCCATTTCATCGCCTTCTGATGAAAGAATCACTTTTGAAAGAAAGAGTTTTGCCGCCAAAAATCCTTAAAAACCCAGTTTTGAAAAAGAAAATTATATGGCAAATTACGCCACGAGACAATTCCTCATTACGTTTCAGGTGGGCAAGGTTTTTAATAGTGCAACCCTATTAAGGCGCTAATACTGTATGAAAAAACATTTCTTTTGCTCCCTACCATAAGGTGGTTTCAATAAAAACCTAGCAAATTGACAATTTAAGAATAATGCAAATCCTCTAAGACAGTAATGATTGTAAGATAAAGACAAACAAACTCCGGGGGCTTCGAGAGTTCCCTTAACCGTCAAATGCCAGGAGCCAATCGGGGGATGAATCTCTCTCTCTGTTCGCTGCACTGCTCTATGCGCTGTTATAGGCCGCCGGAACGCTTACATTTCAGTAGTTCCGCGGGGGGCGAAGACCTTTCAACCTCGTTGCGAAAATATACGGCGAATCACGCCAGGGACCTTGACTTATCAGATTACTCCGGAATGAGTCAGAGAAACCGGGGGAAAGCGTAGCACACGTAACTAGTCTCGAAAGCCACTATATACGCTCCATTTTTCATCGCCTTCCTCCCAAAGGTCATTATATTAATTTCTCTCTTGCCAGGGTGACTTTGCCTCTCGAAACAACTTCTCATAAGATACATTGCCTCAGTGGAGTACCAGCAAGAGGGTATTATGAAAATATCAACAATATTATCTTCGTGGAAGTTGAACATTACAAATATTGAAATTTCACTTCTTCAAAAGCAACAAAATAATTTTCAACCAATTAAGGTTTTCGATTTTTACATGCATTCCCAATAAAACCAGTTTTATCAAGGATCACACTGATATTTAATCACTCTATATGAAGACTCATCCTGTTGTTTTAAGTGGTCTAAATCAAGATTTCCAGGACTAGCTGCTTTCTGGAGTACTGCTCTAATTGATGGAGTTTTTCATTGGGAATAGTGTATTTTCGTAAACATATTAACTGTCCACACTTGAACTTATCGTAAGAGGGCCTTATCATATCAGACGATACGAACGCATCTAAGGATACGCCAATTTAATGCTATATTATATTGAATCAACGATCTATTGTTTTCAGACACGATTTAATCTCAATCAGACATAAAATATGGACGCTAGAGTACTTCATTATATTAAAATTAACGGTAAATAACTAGTATTAAAATATTAGGTATTACAAAAATTGAATATGTAGATGCAACCTCTTGTAAACAAAAGAAAATGTAGGGTATGCCGTTTATCAAATTTGAGAATGTAAGACAAACTGGCAAAAACTGATTTGGTACTCCCATTTTTATTTTTGATGATAATTTTATTTCCTATGTCTTCAACACAACATGCCAAACATTCCTATTTTCAATAATATAAATTTAAATAATTTTAGCAAAAAATAAAGTTAAATTTAGGTCCCTTGGGAATTTTTGCGCAGCCGTAAATCTCGCGTGACTACAGTTTCAGAGCGAATCAGTGGGCGCCTTCAGGTCTGTATTGATCTCGGTGATTCAATTTGTACCTTTTAAATGTTATTTTTCTCCAGGTGGCGTACTTCATGATTTTTTTATGGAAGCGGAGGAAGAGTCTGACGACAATCGTGTGAGACCTCAAATCCTTCGGGTTTTCGAGTGATCCATCTTTGTTGATTAGATCGCTAAGGAGTGGCGAGGACCCCCCTGCATTACCCTCTGCGTCAATCCGATGCGCCCTGATCGGTTGATTGATTTATTCCTTTGAATGCTCACTTTCTGGCGCTAAGGATCACGCTCCTGAACATTTCAGTATTTATATGCTCCCAAATGAAACTCTGGTAGAGTAAAAGGCCGTCCAAAAATTCAATGTATGAGATGGTAGACCCCACACCTATTCGGCGATCTCAGAAAAGCTGTATCTCCCTTGTTGACGACAGTTTAATGTGCTTGTTTGGGGAGTTTCGGGGCGGTGGCGAACAAAAAGAGGAGGGCCAAACAACACAGTATTCCGAACGGAGAAAACGGCTCATCCAACGGAATGGCATAAGCAAGCATCTCTTCCCAAGCAAGGGCAAAAGGAATTCGAACAAATTACCTGAAAATATTTTAAAACATTTTCCTGTAAACTTCAGGAGGTTCAAGAAGACGATGGCCAAGTACATGGACTGTATCTATTATTCCTTCTGATGCTTCGATCTGGCTATTTCCAGTTTTGCTATTATCGTGCTTGATTATAATTATTGAACGGTTTTAGTGTAACTCGGTTATATCTGTATATAATTCCTTATATTGATTGTAAACCAAATAAGGCCGTGGGGGTAGACAACATTCCCGTGGAACTGTTGAAATGTTTAGGAAAATGTGGGAAAAAGTCTCTATATGGACTGATCCTTAGTATCTATGAGATCAGTGTTAGTTCCTATTTCGAAAAAGGTAAAGGCTACATCATGTGAAGATTACCGAACAAAAAGTTTGATATCCCACGCAGCTAAAGTTATTCTCAGGATCATCAACAAAAGGATAGAGAGTAAGGCAAATGATTACTTAGGGGATGATCAGTTTGGGTTTAGGAAGGGAAGAGGTACGCGTGATGCCATTGCAGTAATGAGATCACTAGTCGAGAGGAATATAGAATACAATCAGGACGTTTTTGCCTGTTTTGTAGATTTCGAAAAAGCGTTTGATAGAGTGAATTGGGAAAAATTAATGCGTGTATTGCAGAAAATAGGAATGGATTGGAGGGACAGGAGGCTGATCCGCAACCTGTACATGTCTCAGACTGCTCAGGTGCGAGGGGGGAACGGAGAGTCTGGATGGGCAGTGTTAGGAAGAGGTGTAAGGCAGGGTTGCCCATTGTCACCGGTACTGTTCAACGTATATGTGGAGGAAATTAAGAGGCATGGGAAGAACTGGAGGTAGGAATGAAAGTCGGAGGGGAATTCGTAAAATCGGTTAGGTTTGCTGATGACCAAGCATTAGTTGCTCAGTCAGCCAAAGGGTTGCAAGCATTGTTGAGTGAATTGGAGGTTCAGTGCGATAAATATGAGATGAGAATCAATATTAATAAAACAAAGGTTATGCGATTTTCCAGAAAGAAAAAGGCTAAGCTAAATATTAAAATAGGCGGGGAAAGAATAGAGCAGGTAGAGCAGTTTACTTATCTCGGAAGTGTTTTGGACCAATACGGTCAAAGTGGTAGGGACGTAAGGAGAAGAATTGCGCTAGGTAAGGAGGCTTTCTCAAGGATGAGGGAGTTGATGACGGGGACGTTGTGTAGGGAGGTTAAGACAAAACTCATAAAAACTCTGATATGGAGCGTAACTATGTACGGCGCGGAAACGTGGTCACTGAAGCAGGAGGATAGACGTAGATCGGAGGCTTTTGAAATGTGGGTGTGGAGAAGAATGAAGAAGCTAAATGGACCGAAAGGAAAACAAATGAGGAAGTACTAGAGATGGTGGGTGAGGAGAGGTTTTTGTTGAGAGAATTCTTATGGAGGCAGGAAAAATGGATGTCAGGCGTGTTGAGCGGCAGTGGGATGTTGAAAAAGGTAATAGAGGGGAGAATGTTAGGCAAACGAGGAAAGGGCAGGAACAGGATAGGGATTTTGGACGGAATGAAGGGCGGAAGGAAGTACACAGGGATGAAGAGAGACCTGATGTAAAGTAGGGTGCTGGATTGGGTTTTTTTTTGGAGTTTTATTTTGGAGTTTTATTTTGGAGTTTTATTTTGGAGTTGTATTTATATATTTGATAGTTGTGTCCATCCAAAAACCTACCTAAACCGGTAGATTACCTGATAATAATAATAATCCATCGGCTGAAAGAGAGAAAATTTTAGTAGATTCAAAATATTACGTAATTTTCATTGAAATTTTTTATGACAAAACATAAATAACGGCACAATAAATGAGAAGAACCTTCGTCAAATTTCTTCTGGCGGGGTCTCGTATGCTCACCGGTCAGAAATCGAATTTCGAGTTGACGTTGCGGAAGGATTCCTTTCATTCGACTGCGCGCGGAATGAACGTCGCAGCTTCGACGGAATCCAAACAATGAAAGCAACGCAGGGAAGTGGGGACCCAGGGAAAAGATCGCTGTTTCCGGGGAGACCACCCGAGAGTTTGCATTTCGGCGCGACAGAGCGCGCGCCCGAAGTGCTCGCTGGAAGGTGGAGCTCATAACTCATGCGTGGAGTACCATTTTTTGCGAAGAGCCTCTCCCGCTGTCGCGAGTGCCACTCGTACCATCACGGCTCATTTATCCGAGGCAGTTTGGAAAATTGGCGGAGATTCGAGACTTCTTGGCGAGTTTTGAATGTAGGGGCTCTCCTGCCCTCTTCGCGACTCAAATCCGAAAGTTGTTGTATTTGGGGTGGAGAGGTGAGTGAACAGAGTCCCTTTCATCTCCCCCCCTCGCCCCCGGCGGCGGTCCTCCAGGGCTTGAGAGTCTTTTGTCAGGGTAAGGACACCTGAGCTACCCCTCTCCGCCCTCCGGCTGCTGCTGGGAGTTAAAGAGGAAGGAGGGCAGGAAAGGGCGGGGGTCATTTTTCCGTGGGAAGAGGGGCGAAATAAAAGACGAGGGGATGAAGGGAGAGGGGATATTGATCGATCACTCGGCGAGATGGAAAGAAATGGAATTGAGGGGGTGAACCTTTTGCCGGGTAAGAGAGGGGAGGTGCGACCGCATCTGTCCTGCAAAAGTATTCGTTGGTAGGACTACGAGGATGTTTCAGGAGAATGATTTTCGTTTCTCGGGTTTGCGGAGGGGAGGGGGAAGAGGGGAGAGGGCAAGACGAGAGGGGAAGATGAGAGGGGGGGAGAGGGGGTGGAGGGGAGGAGATGACATCTGCGATTGGCTTGCTCACCTGGAAATCCATTCCGCTTCTAGTCTGGAGCCGCGTAGAACGAAGTGAAGAAGAGAAATGTGATATGCCCTCCACATGGTCCCCTCCTCGGCCAATAACAGCCCATCAGAAAATGATTCTGTTTCGCACCTACCAAATAACCGCTCTGCATTCACCAGTGAAAACAAAACACTCTCATAGCCGAAAGCCCCCGGCTTAATTACGCCAACAACGGATTAAAAGCACCAGTTTATGATAAATGTTTAAACTGTCTGTCTCTTTTCCATCTACATCTACACAATACTCCGCAAGCCGACGCAAGGCGTGTGGCGGGGGGTGTTAGGTCACCACCCGTAAACTAGAATCAAACCACATGCAAAACTAAATCATATTACCTCTACAAAAATATTAATTGTACTACAAAAATACTGTAGAACTGTAAAAAAGATTGGTGTATTATATAAGAAGAAAAACATGAAGGAAGAAACATGCGAGATATCGACAGTTATATACATTACCAATTCTAATTATCTCCTACGCGATTGCTGTCATGTCTATTATGATCCCTGATGGTTTGAGGAATAAACGACATTTTACGTGGGTGATCTGATCTACCTGTAAGTGGGGTCCTGTCATATGTCCTAAAGTCCTTAGATAAGTAGCCTGCCTCAAATTTGTGCAGTGCATTCAACCTGTATTTTAGCCTACGGTCAACTGGTGGCCCCCATCATAATTCTTCCAACAGTGTCGTGACACTCCTCGCCCTTGTTCATTAAGACCTTTTCACAAACCTAGCTGCTCTTCGTTGAAGTCGATCTAGTTCCGAAATTAAGCTTACTTCATGAAGATTCCATACACTTGCAGCATACTCAAGTTGGGACCTATCTAACGTAAAATAACTAAGTTCCTTCACCATTTCATTAAAATTATTCAAGTATTCTTTTTATGAATCCTAACTTTTTATTAGTCATTCCGTAAATTTCACGAATGTGTTTTCCACAGGACATATCCGTAATGGTGACGGCAGAAGATGAACGATTTACTAGAAGTGGCGAAAAGACTAAGTTAAAAAGAAGATAGGGGATTTCTTGAGAATTCATACTAGTAGTGATGTAGGTAAAAGATTAGTATGGCTTTGAATATGGAGCACAGCTTATGATTTAGTGGTATCAATACCTTAACCTTGAGGGATGACGATGAAATTCGTGCTCTACAGATGTGGATACGGAGGCATTGGAAAAAATAAGTTTTTCAGAGAGGACGGAAAAGGAGAAAGCTCTACTTTGCCGTCCGTTTAAATTTAATGGAGAAAGTGATAAGGGATTAAGACGTTGCAATAGGTGGGAACTTGGAGATAGAGTCCCTGCGAGAAAAATGGAATGTTAGGTGATGTCATCGAATCGAGAATATTAGGTAAGTCGGGAATATGGAGAAATACGCGAAAGATATACTCGCATGGACGAAAAGGAGAGAAAATTAAGGAGTAAAAAGGAAATAAAAATAAATAATACAACAGCGAAATTCACTGGAATTGAAATAATGAAGAGTTAAATAAGGAAAATAATTTCGAACAAAACCAAATTAGATTGGAAGGAAATCCTTTATAGAAATTCAAAATCGTTCGATCGTTGAATAACGTATAGTATTCAGGATCTGTCTAAGGCCTATCTCTGAAAAATGGCCTACCTCTAATGATTTGCGCTCAAGTAGAATTACTCGAAATATTATTAAAGACCTTGGAAGACGTATCCAAATGCATCATTCCCAAAGCAGAGGATCAATTATGTGATCAAACTGATACATGCTTTTAATATATAGACAAGCAGACTACTCCGGGGTTAGAGACGGAATCGATGTTCTCAAAACATTAGGACAGTACTGAGATTTTAAAAAGTGGCCAGGTGTTCTAAGAATACCATGTTCTTCATTATTTCGATTTCGATATTTAAGTTAATATCAAAAGAAGTCAGCTGGAGAAAGAAATAAACTCTTCATTAATGATGAAATCCATCGTACTTATTCCTATTTCATGACAATTTTTTTACTCATTTTGCGCCAGCTAATTAGGTGTAACCAATTTCGTTTCATAATCCCCACTTCATACCACGCATTACGCTAGTTCCGACAGCGAACAATTGGCCTCGGGTGCACCTCAGGGAAGTGTAATAGGTCCGATGATTTTCTTGATTTTTGCTAACGATTTGAACCGCAGAATGAAAAGTAAGATTAAGATGTTCGCGGATAACACGGTGATTTATCGGGAGGTATCATAGGATGAGGATTGTTTAATTTCAGCGCATGATTTAAATTGCATCACTGAATGGTGTTTAAAATGAGGATTGGCATTAAACCTTAATACATATTTGCTAATATATGTCTTTAAAATAACAACGGGATTTATTTAAAAATTAGATGGAGATGACCCAGATGCAGTTGATTCGGTAAAATACCTAGGTGTTACATACACTAAAGACGTAACTTGGGGGACCCATATACGTAAATTCTGCGAACAAGCATATAAAAAATTGGGACTTATTAGACTCATTGTCGGCAAAAGTGACTCCAAGGTCAAGGAACGTACCGAATTAATAGGAGAATGGTGTCATAAACCCGGTGTTACTCTTACACCAATCCGTGATTTTTAAGCCATCGGATTGAGAGTAATAATTCCATTTCGAAGGTGTCGACAATTAGGAGCCACGCTTCACCTATCGACGATCTTTAAACTGCAGCCGCCAGCTAAAACCACAGTTTGAGTGCAGTGTGCCCATTATTGGCCATGGCTAAGGCTGTAATAGAGGGGAGAATGTTAGCCAAACGAGGAAAGGGCAGGAACAGGATAGGGATGTTGGACGGGATGAAGGGAGGAAGGAAGTACACAGAGACGAAGAGGGATCTGATGTAGAGTAGGTTGCTGGATTGTGTGTTGTTTGGAGTCACAAAATATTTATTTGGTAGTTGTGTCCATCCAAAACCTATCTTAAGCGGTTGAGTACCTTATAATAATTATTATTAATAAATAAGTTGTTTTGAATCCAGTTTTGAAGGCTTATTACTGCGGAGTTTACTTTTTGTTGTATATCACGACTGCTTTTGAATTTTATTAGAATGACAGTATCATCAGAAAAAAGGATTGAAGAAAGACAACGAATATCACAACGATTCTATATATATTCTATATCTATATCTAATCTAATCTATATATATCTAATCTATCTAATATCTATATCTAATCTAATCTATATCTAAAAGCACCTAAAAGACCAACTAGTATAATTAATTGATACTAAGGGATATTAATTTATATATACTCCATGCTTCAAAATGAACGTGATATCATACAGATACGAGTGTCTATTACTTGAAAAATAGACCAGAAAGTTATTCTTTAATAAATTATTGGACTATTATAGAACACCACTTTCTTGTACATGGTTGGTCATTTTTTTAGTGTTGTGACGGGAAATAAAACAAGAGAAAAATATACGATCAAAGTAGAGGGAATGTTTTCTACTGAATGACACCTGAATGACGCCTGATCCCAAATGATTACCTGATTCCACGTGAATGACACCTTATTCCAAATGAACGCAAGGCTCCGATTAGAATAAGCGAAATTGAAAGAGACATAGAGACGTATTTCCTGATGTACACAGACTCTCGTGGGAAAAAAAACAAGAATAAAGGTTTGGGTGAAGATGACCGCAGTGTCAGTCCATTGACGGTGATGTTCAAAGTGGAGGAAATCGTTGTACCCCTTGTCTCAACGCAATGTGGGCAACTCACCACGCGGAAATCCTTTCCGGCTTCGAATTCCATCGTTGAAAAATGTTACAACGGTCCAAAATCCACACATGCACGGCGCAAGCCAAATAACTTCCTGGGTCGAGGGCATGGTGAGCTCCACTTGAGGGCAATCTGGAGAATGGGATAGGGTATTAAGGGATTGAGAATTCGGAGTAAGGGAGATTTATGCGGCATTCCGATCACAGGCTGGTTGGTGCCGAGTCGCGCCCAATTCGGAGCGCATGACTCCCAGGCGTCTTTCGTTATTAGAGTGGACCACGGAGTTGGAATATTTTAAGACCGTGGAGTAAGCCAAATTTCCCCTCCCCCCACCACATCTCTTCCTCCTTTCGCCAACCCCTTGCCACTTTACCTTCACCCACCCTTGATGGCGAATCCGACCCCAGCGTTTAACCGCTTCCCCCAACGGCCACCACTCCAAAATAAATGCAATCTATTGAATTAATATCAGGAGAGCAGAGAGTATGGAGTCCTCAGGTTTAGAGAGGGACGATAAAATTTTCAGACAAAGACGGTCGCATGAAGCACGAAAAGTCATGTGACCACCTGTATAAGCTTTTGAGTTATCCTGTCCCTATACATTGCAGATTCGGAATGAAAATTGTATTAACGTAGGGTTGACAAAATTGTTGAATGCTGAATAAAGAATTATTGATACATCTCCAGAAATAAAGATTGCAGAGCAAATGAAAACACTTCAGTAATTGAGAAATTGGAATGTAAGCCGCGTCGAGGAAATAAGAAAGAGGATATGTATGGGCTAGGAAGCTTTTGAAAATATGAATAACTCTCGACAGCAGAGTTCCAATAGAACCGAGAAATTCACTACATTGTCTGTTTGCAGAGTGAATTCATACAGTCAATGCACTGTGAACATGAAGTCAATGCACAATGTACAGTGAAGCATGAACAGTCAAAAAGAGAGAAAGAGGAAAAGTACTTCGGAAAGTTTTGAAATATGGTAGTGAAGAAGAATAATTAAAATGAATTGGACTCATAGACCGAGAAATGGCGAAGTACTGATGAGAATAGGAAAGGAAAGAAAACTGCTGAGAGGAAAAAGTGGAGAAGAACATCAAAGTTGTGGATATATTTCGCCGAAATTGATATCTTGCCAGGAAGAGTCTTGGGGATAAAAATTGCAAGAAAGGGAGTATGGGAGAGAATAAAAAGGATTGGAATGCTTGATTACATTGAAAATGGATGGCACAAGTTGCACACGAATGAAAGGAGGTGCCCAGAACAGAGGGCGTTGGGGGACAGTCAGTTAAAACTAGACGGACGGCAGTTCCACTCGAGAAAAAGATCCGTGGAGATACGAAGGGATAGCAAATAATCCTACGATTGCGTAGGTTTAATGCAGAAATTATCTGTTTACTTATACGTATCTGTGCTTAGAGTACTTGGTGAATTATATCTCATAAATCTGGATATTCTAATACCAAAAATTTCACTAAATTTCATAATTTCGTTGAATGCTTTTATTTTATAGTGTGTAGCAATAACAATAGATACTGGCAGAAAATTACGAATCGCACTGTCACATGGAATAGAAAATTTTGAAGGAGACCTGAAGGGAAAGCTGCGAAGGACATAATCGCATCATTACTTCCACCTGAAGAAGCCAGCATTGGCGAGATTGCTGTCGGCAAGATAGAAAGAACCTCACAATTACGACTATTCTTTCCAATGTGTCGAAGTACTTTTTATGTTATTTCAACTACGTATTTGATAATCAGATAAAATGGAAAATTACCAATACACGAGCAAATACTTGGCCTATACTAGGCACTTAAGTTAAGACTTTACCCCTTGAGATTCTTTTTATTCCCAACTACCAGCACTTACTCAATGCTTACGATCAACAGCGACAAATCACCGAGAGTATTGCACCATCCTCAGTGGACACCAGAGTGGCTCGCTGGCCTGACTGGCCCTCGCTCACTCAATGGCTTTTATGCTCCCACAACTACCACAACGATTGTCATTTGGAAAAACAGTTTCAAACCGGAGAGGACGATGATGGGCTCTGTCTTGCTAGCGGTCGAATATTAAAAACTTACAGAAAAGTGTCCAAAAGAGAGATACTATAAAAAAGTTTCAGACTTTGAAAATCAAATAAATATATGGAGGATACGTTCTTGATTTTAGTAATCATCGTTAAAATAAGTTTAAAAACATAGGCATACAACTTTAATCAAATTCAATACGTTAAACCTAATCAAATTATTTCGAAACACCACTGAACAAATGCAAAAAATATGTTCAAATTTATCTTAAAATTATTTTTTGATCGTACTTTGAAGCGTAGCCAAATGGATAAGAGATTTGATAAATGCGGACACAATGCGAATAATTACATTATGATATTAGGTACTAGATTATTACCTATTACTCCGTATTGCAATTAATAATATTATAAATATGAGCACGATGAGGGAAACAAGAAACAGAACCATCCAGTTCACCTCGAGGCAAATGTTACTGTGGCATGATCGATTCCGTCATTAAGGTAACGGATGACATGCCAAAAGATGTCACGTATGCGAGGAAACCGGGATTATCAAAATCTTTCGTGAAATCTAAAACGTTAGAAATGCCAATAATAAATGTGTAACGTGTTCTTTTAGGAAGGTAAAGCCGTTGGGATTTGAAACGCTATCCGCTGAGGGTGATGTCTGTTTCTTCGGATAGAAATGCGCTACTCGGTCGCTGAATGCACCGCTGACTAGTTTCACTCTTGACTGTGCAAGTCTTAACACGAGGCGCGGAGACGGTAGCTTCGCTCCAGGTGCGCGGCAAGAAGGTTCATTCCCTCCATCCGCCTCGGTCGCAGGGAACACGAGAGATGAGGACTTAATGGAAGTGGCGTGAATTTTCACTTCAAGGGTGGCACCGGGATTACATCTCGACCCCCTTCGTCCCCACAACGTTAAGTTCATATGTTCTCATGGACGAATTCTCCAGACATCCACCATTTTGCATATTTCGGCAGTTACAGCGAGATCACCGTCGGGAGGGACGGCCGCCTAGAGCCGTTTCAATCCGGAACCCCAAATTCACTCCTGGATGGAATTTGTGCATAGTTCCAATGAGACGGAAATTCATCCCCAATCAATCGTCGAGTAGGAATATTGAGGGAATATAGAATCGAGCGAGTTATTTATTGATAAGGGGATGAGAGCTCTCAGCTTAGCTCGGGTAAGAATGGAGCTTAGCGACGCGGCAGCCAAGGGAATTGAGGGCGGCCGTCCTCCGATTAACTTCGCACATAAGGATTTGTGAGCGAGAGTCGTTGTATAGGGAATGGATGGATACATTTGCATGTGATCATTAGCCGAGGTAGTCGGGGATGAACATCACTAATTTATAATGGTATTAAAAGAAAATAGATCGAATCGTTCCATTTATCTCAGTCCACATCCACTGCATATATTTCATGGACAGAATGCCTGTCCGGTGACGCCCTTCGTGGCGACTGAGATAGTCTCCGACCGGAATGCACACTCAATTTTGCATCCAACCAAACCCGTTCACGAAATCGCTTAGGAAACCCACCTCGGAGTGACCGTCCGCCAAGAAGAGACATGGGGTCACCGCAGTCACGCGACACCTTGGAGGAATGATTCGACATCGATGCGGACGAGCTTGCTGAAGTGACCACTGACCTTTTGAGGCGCTCGGGCGGGACTCACCCGGAGGGTGGAGACGGGGATAGGAAGAAGAGGGAAAATTAAGGGGAGGAAGGGTTTAAAGAGTGCGGGAAGGGGGAGCGGAGGAAGCTTTTATTTTTGGAGCAGAGTAGGATATTGGTGGGTTGGAGTTCCCTTGTTATCCTGGGCTTTACGCGAAAGAAGCACAGCGATCCGATTAATTAAGCGTAACCACATTACGAGAAGCTCTCTCTTTCCGCCGCTCATTTATTCGGCTCCAATCGGACGGGCGGTAGAACTGGGAGGAGGGGAGGAGAGGGAGTGGGGGCGGGAGCCAACCCACTACTTCTACGGTCTTCCTGGTTCCCTAGACCCTAATTCACCCGCGCGTCTGCAATCTCCAAGGTTCTGTCCCCCCTTCCCTCCCGCTACCGACCCCCCACGGCTTAACTGAATCAAGGGTTTCAATGCACTTCCATGGGCGACGAGCGCACCCGCTCCTGGGAAAAACTGCCGCGCCTCTCCGAGCACTAAGGCCAAGACCACGAGCGGCAGGCCCCCCTTTTCTCTCTAAAGCCCGGGGATAAACTTATTTGATTTCCTCTCTCGGTGAGAGTTACCAGGTAATATATCCACGCATGCAAAATACTCACCCACGATGTATTATGTCGTTAGGATTTTCGCGGGTGCACCACACCATACCCAAAACCCCTGCGTGGATTCTCCCTTGTGACTTAGTATGGATCAAACAAGTTCTCTCTTGGAGATTTTTTCCTTAAGTATCTATCGTAAAAAAATTAAAAAAAGATAAAAGATGAGGCAGGGATAGCGGGGTAGGAAATGGAATATAGAAGCATTAAATGGATTAAAAAGGAAGGAGTATGAGAAGGCTGTAGAGAAAATCATGGATAACGGTAAAGAGCAGTGTACTATGTAAAAAAATGGGATTGTATCAAGAAAGTGATATCGGAAGCCGAAACAAACACTATAGTAACCGTTAACGGGAAAAGGATAAAGAAACCATCGATAACGGATGAGATGATTGCAAAGATGGAGGAAAAGGAATACGGAAGAATATAAACTTAGAGATATAGTCAAAATAAAGTACAAAGAGTTAATAAATTGCGAAGGGCCACAAATAAAGTAAAAGAAGTATGGTGGAAAACGCAATGCGAAGATATGGAAAGTTTAAAGAGGAACGGTGAAACTGGTGCACTCTACGGGCCTTGCCTCCCTCGCTACAGGGGGCGACAAACCACCGTTTGGGCCGAGTCCAGCAGTTGTTGCAAGGGCTCATACTATCTATGCTGTCCATCAATCTTCGAAGTGATAATTGAGGTGATTTCCCGTTGCTCTACTCAACAGTGTTTCTAACGTGACATCATTACTCAATGGCCGTCCCACTGGGGTCACACGCCTTTGCAGCCGCCTCACTGTGAAACAGACAGACGCGTGAACTACCTTTCGTTAGGATCTTCAACTTCGACATATCGGACATGGGCGACCCTACCAGGAGCAATTATTATTACTCCCACCAGCATTGCTCTAGGAACGCACAATCCCTCCCACGTCCTCGTTGTAGTCCATGGGAGGGATATATATGTATATATATATATATATATATATATATATATATATATATATATATATATATATATATACACACACACATTAATATCTTGATAATTTCGACTGACTCGAACTCCGTCTTCTTCGGAAGATAAGATAGGACTGAGGTATATGGGTATGTGGTGCAGAGAGAGAAGGGGACGAGGGAGGGGGAAAACAGGCAGTGGGGGAGGGGTGAAGGAGGGGTATGTGGAGGGGGAGAAAGTGGAGCGGAGAACAGGTGGTGGGAGAGGGGTGAAGGAGGATGTTATGGAAGGGGAAAGGGAGGCCAGAGGGGAGCGGAAATGGAATATGGAGGATGCGGAAAGAGTAACAAGCGACACAGAAAACTAACAATTCATCCACAGATAACACAACACCCAAGACCAAGGCATCAACTCACCAAGTCATTGGTATAAGGGCTTGACAAGTCAAAATCCAGGACACGGATGACAAAATGTATGCGGATGAATAAATTGTCCCACCACCTCGCAAGAAATAAATCCGCCTCCATCCACCCCAGCCCCCCCCCATTTAGTGAACGAAATTGAGACCCGGATGTTGATAGGCTTTACACAGCCATATAAATGCCAATTCCATTGTTTATCATTTTATAGGGTTATTGGATGGGGGAAGGGATGCTAGCACGGAAACATTGTAACAGTGGTTGAAGGGGGTGTTGTGGTGGGAGGCATGTTCTGGGATGGGAAGACCCGCGGACGGGGAAGAGGGATTACATGAGGCGCGATGATTGTTCACCCTGAGGTTCAGGGGTGTAGAGCACAGGCCTATATAAAATGCCGGGCAGAGTTTGCAATTTAGAAGATAGATTACATTCTGAGATGTGCATGAGGAGTGGCGGAAGGGCGGGAGAGAGTTAAACGGTGGGATGGAGAAGGGTGGAGTGGTGAAAATAGGACAAGTTTTCTTGCCTACTTTCTTTCTCGTAAGCACGGAGTGGGTGTGATTCTGCGGGTGTGTATGTATATATATATATATATATATATATATATATATATATATATATATATATATATGCATATATATACACTATAATAGATATATATAGAGAGAGTTCTGTTCCTAATTCCTCTTGAGAAAGGTGGTTTGACCACCGAAAATTCGAGAACCAGTGAGTTTTTCCTCTTTTGTGTTTTGGTTTCTGTGTTTCTTATGACTATCTGTGAATTTATATATATATATATATATATATATATATATATATAGTCACTTTCTTGGAAAACCTACGAACATGCACAATAAAATTCACTAAATAGTCAGAGCAAACACAGAAACTAAAACATATAAAAGAGGGACTCACTAGATCTCGAATTTTCGGTGGTGTAACCACCTTTCTCAAGAGGAATTAGGAACAGAACTGAGTTCTGTTCCTAATTCCTCTTGAGAAAGGTGGTTGCACCACCGAAAATTCGAGAACTAGTGAGTCCCTCTTTTATATGTTTTAGTTTCTTTGTTTGCTATGACTATTTAGTGTGTATATATATATATATATATATATATATATATATATATATATATATATATAGATGATTTCTTCGAAGTAACACGGAAGTGTTGAATAAAAAACTTAGACAGTAACACACAGCACGAGAACACATAAAAAGAACACTCACAATATTGTCTTGATAATTTCGACGGACTTGAGCTCCGTCTTCTTCGGAAGATAAGATATGACTAAGTTGTCATATCTTATCTTCCGAAGAAGACGGAGCTCAAGTCCGTCGAAATTATCAAGATAATATTGTGAGTGTTCTTTTTATGTGTTCTCGTGCTGTGTGTATATATATATATATATATATATATATATATATATATATATATATATATATATATATATATATATATATATTCAAACTTGAAAATCCCGCCATACTATATATATATATATATATATACATACAATTATACATATATAAAACTTTTGGACGGAACAATAGAACACAGAATAAAACAGATAACACGTAAAAGGACACACACTGTAGATGATTTGAGCTTTCGGCCTACTCCGAGGCCTTCTTCATGTCAGACTAAGAGGTCACATCTACAGTGTGAGTGTCCTTTTACGTGTTATCTGTTTTATTCTGTGTTCTATTGTGCCGTCCAAAAGTTATATTGCTCTCGTGAGTACTTCCGCATTATCGATATATATATATATATATATATATATATATATATATATATATATATATATATATATATATATATATATATATATATATATATATATATATATGTATGAAGAAATCATATTATATATTTTTTTATACACATATTATTATTATTAGGTAATCTACCAGTTTTTGGATGGACACAACACTCAAATACACATTACATAAAAAAACCATAAACACAGTAATCAACCCGAAGGTCGGTTTAGTAGGTGATGGTAGAGCTCACCCATGTACTAGGCCCGATGGCGTGTGAATATTCACACATCCGGGTAGGGGGGCCAGTTCCTATCTCTGTGCCGGTTATGGTTTCCCAAGAAGATCTGGTACCCGAAAAATCAACTAGCTTGGGAATTGAACCCGGGACCCTCCGGTCAGTAGTCCAACGCTCTAACCACTAGACCACCGCGACCCGCAAACATTGTATAGAAAAATATAAATATATGTGTATTTATATATATGAATGTAGACATACAACATATATATATATATATTTCGATGATTCTTCGAAGTAACACGGAAGTGTTAAATAAAAAACTTAGACAGCAACACTCAACATAAAAACACATTAAAGGAAAACTCACACCTTAAATCTTGATAGTATCGACGAAATCAAACTCTTCGGAAGATTAGTTAGGACTGACTAGTTAAAGCTATGTGGAACTGAGAGAGAAGGGGACGAGGGAGGAGGAGAACAAGTGGTGGGGGAGGAGTGGAAGAAGGGGTTGTGGAGGGGGAAAGGGAGAAGGGAGACCAGATGGGGTCAGGGGGGGGGTAAGAAGATAGATAGACTTGCAAACTCTGCCCAGCATTTTACATAGGCCAGGGCTCCACCCCATTGAACCTCAGGAAAACAATCATCGCGCCTCATGTAATCCCTCTTCCCAGTCCGCGGGTCTTCCCATTCCAAAACAAGCCTCCCACCACAGCACCCCTTTCAATCAGTATTACAGTGTTACCGGTGTAGCATCTTTTCCCCCATCCAATAACCCTACAAAATTAAAAACGATGGAAATTGCATTTATGTAGCTGTGCAAAGCCTATCAACATCCGGGTCTCAATTTCGTTCACTAATTGTGGAGGGCTGATGTGAATAGTTGTGGATTTGTTTCATGTGCGATAGTGGGATATTTTGTTCATCCGCATATATTTTGTCATTCTTGGCCTGGGTTTTGACTTGTCGAGCCCTCATGATGACTTTGTTAGTTGACACCTGGGTCGTGGATATTGTGGTATCTGTGGATGAATTATTAGTTTTCTGTGTCGCTTGGTACTATTTTCTCATCCCCCCGCTAACTCCTATCCCTTCTCCGCTCCCCTCTGGCCTCCCTTCTCCCTTTCTCCCTCCACAACCTCTTCCTTCATCCCACCCCCAACACCTGTTCCCCCCCTCCCTCGTCTTCTTCTCTCTCTGTCCCACATACCTCTGGCTAGTCTGTCCTAAATAAACTTCCGAAGAAGACGGAGTTCGAGTCCGTCGAAATTATCAAGATATAATGTTTGAGTGCCCCTCTTATGTGGTCCCATGTTGTGTGTTGCTGCATAAGTTTTATATTTTTATATGAATTCACATAGAAATAGATATAAGGAAAGGGGACGGGACACACATAAAGGACAAACACAGGAGAGGTGGGGAAGGCGGAATCAAGCAGACCACTAATGTAAAACTATTTTCCTCGACGGGGACTTGAACACTGGATCTCTCCACGCCGGGCGGATGTTCTGACCACTTGAGCTATCGAGAAAATGTATTTTACACTGAAATCTGCGATCTTATGAAGCGCCAAAGTGCTCCAATTCATTAGCCAAGAGATGGCGTTAGGGAGCCGTTACTTTCCTTATATCTAATTTCTATGTGAATTAATATTTGTTCGCCGTATGGCGGGATTTCGTGTTTGAATGTGTTTTTATATACAGACAGCAACACACAGCATGAGAACGAATAAAAAGAACACTCACAATAATATCTTGATAATTTCGACGGACTCGAACTCCGTCTCCTTCGGAAGATAAGATAGGACTCTCTTAGTGAGTCTTATACTTTACATCCTATCCTATACATCCCCATACCATACATCCGAAACTTATGAGTCCTATCTTATCTTCCGAAGAAGACGGAGTTCCAGTCCGTCGAAATTATCAAGATATTATTGTGTTCTTTTTATGTGTTCTCGTGCTGTGTGCTGCTGTCTAAGTTTTTTATTCAACACTTCCGTGTTACTTCGAAGAAATTATATATATATATATATATATATATACATATATATATATATATATTTAGTTGTTATGAAATGTAACGTTCGTTTCAAGAAGATAAGGCAAGGGCGGCGGGTTAAAAAATGGAATTTAGAAGCAGTAAATGAATTAACGAGGAAGGAGTATCAGGAGGCTGTAGAGAAAATGATGGATGACGGTAAAGAACTGAGTGCTATCGAAGAAAAATGGGAATGTATCAAGAAAGGGATATTGGAAGCCGCTAAAGACACTATAGGAACCGTTAACGGGAAAAGAATAAGGAAACCATGGGTCACGGATGAGATGATTGCAAAGATGGATGTGAGAAGAAGATGGAAGAATGTAAACACGGAGTTAGGCAAAATAAAGTACAAAGAGTTAAACAATAAATTGAGAAGGGCCACAAATAAAGCAAAAGAAGAATGGTGGAAAACGCAATGCGAGGATATGGAAAGTTTACAGAAGAAGGGTGAAATTGGTGCTCTATACAGCAAGGTTAAGTTATTATCGGGAAGTAAGAAGGCAAGATCTGTGCTAACAGTTAAAGATAAATGGGGTAAGATAATAGTTGAACCAGGAAAAATCCAAGAGAGATGGAAGGAATATATAGAAACACTGTATGGTAAAGAACTTAGGCCGACAAGGTTAGACATAGAAAAGGAACATGACGTAGAAGAAGATAGCTTAGGTCCAGGCATACTCGACGATGAAATAGAAAGGGCATTAAAGGAGATGAAAGCAAATAAGGCTGTGGGGGTGGACAATATTCCTGTAGAAATGTTGACATGGTTAGGGAAAGGTGGGAAGAAGGCCATATATGGACTGATTCGTAGTATCTATGAGGAAGGAATCTGGCCGGAAGATTTTGTGAGATCGGTGTTAGTTCCTATTCCAAAAAAGGCAAAGGCTTCGTCATGTGAGGATTACAGAACAATAAGTTTGATATCCCACGCAGCTAAAGTTATTCTCAGGATCATCAACAAAAGGATAGAGAGTAAGGCAAATGATTACTTAGGGGATGATCAGTTTGGGTTTAGGAAAGGAAGAAGTACGCGTGATGCTATTGCAGCAATGAGATCACTAGTCGAGAGGAATATAGAATACAATGAGGACGTTTTTGCCTGTTTTGTAGATTTCGAAAAAGCGTTTGATAGAGTGAATTGGGAAAAGTTAATGCGTGTATTGCAGAAAATAGGAATGGATTGGAGGGACAGGAGACTGATCCGCAACCTGTACATGTCTCAGACTGCTCAGGTGCGAGTGGGGAAAGGAGAGTCCGTATGGACAGTGTTACGAAGAGGTGTAAGGCAGGGTTGCCCATTGTCACCGGTACTGTTCAACGTATATGTGGAGGAAATTAAGAGGCATGGGAAGAACTGGAGGTAGGAATGAAAGTCGGAGGGGAATTCGTAAAATCGGTTAGGTTTGCTGATGACCAAGCATTAGTTGCTCAGTCAGCCAAGGGGTTGCAAGCATTGTTGAGTGAATTGGAGGTTCAGTGCGATAAATATGAGATGAGAATCAATATTAATAAAACAAAGGTTATGCGATTTTCCAGAAAGAAAAAGGCTAAGCTAAATATTAAAATAGGCGGGGAAAGAATAGAGCAGGTAGAGCAGTTTACATATCTCGGAAGTGTTTTGGACCAATACGGTCAAAGTGGTAGGGACGTAAGGAGAAGAATTGCGCTAGGCAAGGAGGCTTTCTCAAGGAGGAGGGAGTTGATGACGGGGACGTTGAGTAGGGATGTTAAGACAAGACTCGTAAAAACTCTGATATGGAGCGTAGCTATGTACGGCGCGGAAACGTGGTCGCTGAAGCAGGAGGATAGACGTAGATTGGAGGCTTTTGAAATGTGGGTGTGGAGAAGAATGGAGAAGATGAAATGGACCGAAAGGAAAATAAATGAGGAAGTACTGGAGATGGTGGGTGTGGAGAGGGGTTTGCTGAGAGAAATCCTATGGAGGCAAGAAAAATGGATGAAAGGCGTATTGAGCGGTAGTGGAATGTTGAAGAGGGTAATAGAGGGGAGAATGTTGGGCAAGCGAGGAAAGGGCAGAAACAGGATTGGGATGTTGGATGGGATGAAGGGAGGAAAGAAGTACACAGAGATGAAGAGGGACCTGATGTAGAGTAGGTTTTCTTAGGAGTCACAAAATATTTTTTTGAGAGTTATGTCCATCCAAAAACCTACCTTAACCGGTAGATTACCTAAGAATAATATATTCATTCACATAGAAATGGATATAATCTATTTCTATGGGAGTGAACATTTGATCGCCGTATGGCGCGAGATTTCGAGTATGAATGTGTGTGTGTATGTGTGTGTATATGTATATATTTATATGGAATGTGTATAAATATATAAATATATATATACTCACGAAACGTCGTGCTGAGACAACGCAGAGTGAATTTTTAAGATATTATCAAAAAATGAAAGGATACAAGAGTTTTAACGTTTTGGCTGTTGGACAAAAAAAAGTAAATCATGAATATGTACATTATTTAGTTAGAGAGAGTTGTATCGCACATTTGACCATTGAAACGGGGTGAACAATGCAAGATTCTGAGATATTGGCAAGTGGATGAATGGAAAAAATAGATTAGGCAGGGTGGAAAAATATCAAAGAAGGTGTAGACATTGGGAGGAGAAGGGAGAAAGCTGTTGGGAGAAATTCGAAGAAGAAGGGGAAAGAGGATGCAGGGGATAATGAAAGGCAAAGGGATGCTGACTTTGGTGAGAGAGGGGAGAATGTTGGGAAGGCAATGTTTAGGAATGAAAAGAATGAGAGTTTCAAATGGAATTACGGGAGTTAAGAAGAAGTCTTAATATTTACCACGTCGTTTAGATGTATTTTGTATTTCCAGTCTGAGCTTAGAAGTATGCAGTCTTCTAACTCTTTGGGTACCATAAATTATTCCTATTTTCACACTTATCAGCCTCCGGTCTGTTACCATAACGGTCAATTTAGTCCAACTTTCATCGCTTTCATGGCATCCATGTTTTCTACTTTAGTTCTTCCCAATCATTTTTCTTAAAATGCTGATTCTAATGTCACCACCTCACGAAATTTGTCCATAAAGAAAACTAATTTTTCCTTTATTTTTCAGTAGAATTAAAGCATTCGACTCTCGGTGAAAAAAAATTATTCGGTGAAAAAATCCCCAATTATTACATGTTTTATAATTCATCATTATTTTGTCAAAATTGGGAAGAGTGCATATCGTTTATCAATGTTGACCAAGCAAAAGAGGGCAAGTCTATTGCTAAACTAACTTATGTTTTGGGCGAAAATCGAAATGGCCGGATTCGAATCCCGGTCTATGTAAATGAATAATGGGAATAAATGCCATCACGGTTATTTTAGAACTTTGCACTGATAGATAGATAGGCTATGCATCTGTGAATGCATGAACCTTCTGCTTCACCTCAATATCCTTAAACTTCGTCTTCTTCTCGTTGTGCCAAACCGCTTCACTCCTTCCCTCTTCAAATGGAAGAGAGAAAAACTCGAAGCTCTGCTACTAAAAGAATTTGATCTCTTTCGCGCAGACAGAATTTGAGCCCGCTACTCTTCGGTGCATGGGTAACAAATGATGTTTTCGCGTTCCCAACGCAATATCTGCCTTGATCCTTGATCTAGAGGCCAGGGGGGGGGAATAATTTTGACAAAATCGAACACCAATTATCCCGAAATGCAAATACCGATATCTTCCGTAATCGACGCTGCAGTGGATGGGGGCAGGGAAGGGGTGGGGATACATTTCAAACCTGATAGAGACTTACAGGCGATGACTGCGAAATGTAACGACTGAATACGAAGTACCTACTTAACAGAAATTCCGTATTTCCGCCGGGGCAAATGTTCATGAGCGCCCCAAAAAAAATGCAGACAGCCGACTCCCAACGGCCGTTCGGGAAGATTCGGAAGTCAATTAAAAACTTAAACAGAGAAATCCAAGCAAAAATTTTACATTCTCCCCTTTGGCTGAGCCATGAGGTCGTGCAAAGCTCTCAGTTTTTTTGACGATCGGACACATTTTTCAAGAAAAGCAGCAAGACTCTGTTGTGAATGAAGAAGAGGAAAATATTCAAGTCTCCGCCATGAGAACGATAACAGTCGGTTATAGAGGTAACGAAGCAGTCTCAGAGCCGGTGCATATCCTCTCCCGAAGCGCCGACAGCGCCTGATACATTCCCCGATTGTGCATGCAAATGTCTCCAATGCCTCATGAATTTCACAGTTAAGATCCAACATCGCGGAGTAATAAGGCCGGCGCCTAACACGTCGACGCCCCATCCACTCCTGAGGGAATCTAGCATTTGGTAGAGATCTAAACGACACGGCTGCCCCGATTACTTCGTAGCTTTTTAATGCCGGCCGGTAATATCACGGCGGTTGGCGGCGAGCTATCTCACCGAATAATCTCTTACCCGATTCCGGCGTAGTTCTAGCCATTTGGGGGATCGCATACTTCCCGCCCAAAAGTCCGCCGCCCCCGATTCCCACCACAGCGCCGCCTTCCTATTCCCCACCGGAGAAAAAAATACCAGCATAAGGGACTCTCATCGATTCAAAGTAGTCTCCCTGCAAACGATCACGAAAAGGGCATTCCACCGGATCCAAATGCAGAATATCCCACAATCAGCATCCCCAATTACAATTGGGCGCTCCAAGGAAAATAAAAACTATGGTCCGTTAGATAAGTTTTACGTTGCTGAAGTCTGTTCGTCCGGTAAAACTGGCCCGAGGAATTCCCACGACGGAATGCCGACACAAACGCAAGTCTCCCCAAATCCTGGTCATCCGGTGTGAGTCACTGACTTGGAATTGGAAACTAAAAGGATTCAGAACCAGCGTGGAAATTTTCGATTGCGAAGGGTGGCAAGTGACTTGTCTTTACCGTTGTCACATTTCAGCCATCACGACTGAACTGCTGTTCTGGCTGAAGGCCGCCAGGGATTAAATTTGGCAACAATGGGCAAATTTTTACAGAAAGGATGGAAAATATTTTAAGCTCATTAACGTGTACGCTTAGGCATTAACTTTTGAGGATATAAATTAACAACACCATTCACCAATGGCTGCAAACCTGCCATCTTTCTCTCCCCATAACTAAATTTCCTTTGTCGTAATGACCCTATTTTTTATTTTCTTCTTCACTTGGCCCACATTTCTGATCCTTGCATCTTTGCAAACCCTCGTGCACCTTATCCTTTGCACTGCCGTCCAGGTCTTCGGTCCTTGCTCTCTCCCTTCGCGTGACTCCCTTCTATTACCGGCCGGCCAGCTAAGTCAGGTGGGCAGTGCGTTCAACTGCTAACCAGAGGGACCCGGATTCGAATCCCAACGCTGAGAAACCCGATGACAAGCCGAGGGTATATCGGGATACTAAGAGACTGACGGACCACCAGTGTCTTTCGGAACCAGATGATTAATGACTTGTCAAAATGTACAATTCATCCGGTTAATCTTTCCCGTCTTGTGTTCCTCAGAGTCTATACATACTCGACTCTTCTATAGGTGAACTTCCACCTCATGTTATCTGTACATTTGATCTGAACAGTCTTCCTCTTGTTCCATAGGTTTTTAGGTTTGCATTCCTTTATGATCTGCAGAATAATTTCACGTTTTCAACAGTGTCTTCTTTTAGAAATGTATTAACCTCTTCAATACGGACACTTTCACAGCTTGATATATTTTCCAAGATGCACAGAGGGCATATTGGAAAAGAGACCTACGGTGACGTTACGAGTTAATAAAAATATATCCAGGTTTATGAAGAGGCATCAAGACGGAGAATAATGAAAGTATTCATTACTGTCTTAACACAACTGTGACCAGATAATCGGAGTTTCCATTACTTTTTCCTCAAAATCTGAAAGTTAATGATATATCTTGATTGGTTAACTGAGAGCATAGGGAGTTTATTGTAACTGCTCGGTGTTAGGTTATTTGGGAAAATAATACTAATTGACTCATTCTTCTTACCCTTCATAAAATGTGTAGTAATAAAATGCAACAATTTAAGAGTATATATAATCATTCGTCTTGAATGGGATTCAACGCCATATCCCGGTCAAGGTGAATGATTATTAAACCACGAAATTGTTGCAATATTATGCATATTTAGCGGATGACTCCGTTAAAAGTTACCGTCGAGGCATCTCCCGCATTATGTTGGTCAGATAACATTTCCGCATTATTATGTACATATAATCATATCCACCTACATATATTCACATCCACTAACTAACAGAACGGTGCTGTTCGTATAAAATGGGAGCCGAAAGTATTTACATAATAAGGCAGCACTATTTCAATTAAGATTCGAGAAAATTAATATGTTGAAATCGTGTCATGTGAACAACTAGAGAATTCGAATGACGCGTGAACCAATCAGATTTCAAAAAAGGGCACTCAGGGCAAATAGGAGGAAAAACTATCACATAACCCAATTAAACACATCTAACAAAAAAATAACCGAATGACTTTAACACTTCATTTGCCGTTCATCCCATCCATCAAGGAAAATATTCACAGCGTCCTCGGATGCAGAATGAATCGTAAGAAGAGCAATAAAATATACGCAACTTGTGTGAAGGCGAGTGTGCTTCGAAGCACTCCCCGGAATCGAACCCGAGCCCCCCCAGCTAGTGAGCATGCGCTTTCACGTCCTTGTAAACTCAGACGCCATTGAAATGAAGAACCGAGCTCGATGATGGCTTCGAACCGCAAAGCGATGGACGGACGGACGTGCGAGATGGAGTCACGGTTTCGATCACTGAGCACGCCCGACCGCTGCACTGGGTCAGGGAGCAGTCGCGTTGCGTCACCGTAACCTCGTTTCGAATTCTTGTGAGGCCGGGGACGAAAGAGGGAGGTAAAAGACAGAGTACGTGCATCCGAGCCCCCTTCTCCCGGCGGCCAATTACTCCTTTTCCCGGGGCAATTCCAAGGGACCATCGCGGCCGAGGAGATTAAGCGCAATTGATCGGGGATCGGGCCGAGCGAGGAGAAAGAGGGTCGACCAGTGAATTAAAAGTTTTAAGAGGGAAAATGGAGTAGGGTACCTCCTGCTCGTAGTTTTAATGGCAGTCTCAGGGACGTAGCTTCGTTCGAAAGGGTTCGCAGAAAGAATGTAACAAAAGACGGACAGTTAAAGATATGCTGAGCTGAAATTACGAGACTAGGACATGCCCTCGCATATCACCAGGATATCGATAAATGAAGGATTCTTCTCAAATTCAAATAACCATTTCCCTGGAAATGGTAAAGGTCAAGATATAAGCTCTAGAGCTTGGAAATCAAAGACAAAAATCCAGCCATAATGGCAACGTCTTGAGTTAATCTTTCAAAATAGTATTACCTAATAAAAATATATATACATACTATATATATATAAATCTTATACAAATATATATATATATATATAAACACAGTAATCAACCCGAAGTTCGGTTTAGTAGGTGATGGTAGAGCTCACCCATGTACCAAGCCCGACGGCGTGTGAATATTCACACATCAGGGTAGGGGGGCCAGTGCCTTTCCCTGTGCCGGTTATGGTTTCCTAGTAAAATCTGGTACCCGAAAAATCAACTAGCTTGGGTGGAGCTGCAGGTGCCCAGAGTGACTTGCCCGGGAATCGAACCCGGGACCCTCCGGTCAGAAGTCCAACGCTCTACCCACTGGACCACCGCGACCCACACATATATATATATATATATATATATATATATATATATATATATATATATATATACATATATACATATATATACATACTTATTAGGTAATCTACCGGTTAAGGTAGGTTTTTGGATGGACACAACTATCAAATAAACATTTTGTGACTCCCCACCTATCAAACTAATCTATATCAAGTCCCTCTTCATCTCGGTGTACTTCTTTCCTCCCATCATCCCGTCCAACATCCCTATCTTGTTCCTGCCCTTACCTCGCTTGCCCAACATTCTCCCCTCTATTACCTTCTTCAACATTCCACTACCGCTCAATACGCCTTTCATCCATTTTTCCTGCCTCCATACGATTTCTCTCGACAAACCCCTCTCCTCACCCACCATCTCTAGTACTTCCTCATTTGTTTTCCTTTCAGTCCATTTCACCTTCTCCATTCTTCTCTACACCCACATTTCAAAAGCCTCCAATCTACGTCTATCCTCCTGCTTCAGTGACCACGTTTCCGCGCCGTACATAGCTACGCTCCATATCAGAGTTTTTACGAGTCTTGTCTTAACCCCCCTACACATATATAAACCCCCATACATATATAAAAAATATATGTATGTGTGTAATAATATCCGCCCCCCTCTTGCCTCCCTTCTCCCTTTCCCCTTCCACAATCCTTCTTTCACATCTCCCCTTCCACCCATTCTCCCCTTCCCCTTTCCCCTTATCTCTCTCTCTCTAGCGCATCTCACCTTCCCCAATTCAACAGTCAGTCATATCGAATCTTATGATGAAAACGGGGCTAAATTCCGCCGAAATTATGAAGACACAACGTGTGAGTGTTCCTTTTATGTGGTCTTCTATTGTTTGTTGCTGTCAGAGTATAGCAAATATATATATATATATACAAAAAGTTTGAAAATACAATTTCTTTACTATCCTATCGTACTCTCCTTGCCCTCCTTCACGTATCACTTTCCTCCGTCGTTCGCACTTCGCAACAACAAATTCAATACTTCAGTACACATCAAAGCCACTAATCATCAACAATATTTACACTATACTAGCAGTCATCCTTCTCACACCAAACGCTCAATTTCCAACTCTTTCTCCATCCGCGGACATCGGATTTGCAACACCACAGATACCATCAACAAATACCTCCACAATCTACACCATGCACTCGATAAACGCGGTTACCAAGAAAAGTTCCTACAGGATAAAATCTACCGCTCCACCCGACCACACACACCACAGAATAACAAACACACTTCTGACGCTGGACTCAACCGTTGCCCAACCTATTTCCCCGGATCCCACAGACTGAAAACCCTTCTTAAAGAACTTTACCCTATTTTACACGACAATGACGCGACCTCATCCTTACTGCCCCAATGCCCCCCTGTCGCTTACAGACGAGCAGCCAATCTCAGAAACCTTCTGAGATCCACCAAACCTTTGGCAACCCGCCCCGACAAATTTCCTCATATTTCCCCAACTTGCAATCGCCCCCGATGTAAAACATGTCTGCTGATCAGATCTGCACCCCTCTCCCCACATCCCCTCATTGTCCCTTCACCCCGTACCCACGCGAACTGCCCCTCGAAAAATATTATCTATCTTTTATCGTGCAAACAATGCACTCCATTCTATATAGGCGAATGCATTACTCCCTTATCCATTCGAATGAACAATCACCGCTACTCCTGTAATTCTGCTTTACTCTCTTCTCTTCCTATCCCTTTACACGCAAGTTCACACAACCTATCATTCGACGAATGCTTTCCCTAACAATTCTAGAATCCCTAACCGATTCAGCCACCAACATAGAGCTGAGAACTCGCGAATCCGCATACATCCTATATTTCCGATCCTTTAAAAATCCCACCCTTAACTGCCATCTTTAATTTCCTTCCCAACAGTCCCTAAACCTTCCGCCCCCCTTCCCTCCCCAGATACTCTCCCCTCAAGACCTCTCAGTCTGACATGAAGAAGGCCTCGGAGTAGGCCGAAAGCTCAAATAATCTTCAATGTGAGTGTTTTTTTACGTGTTATGTGCTTTATTCTGTGTTCTATTGTGCCGTTCAAAAGTTATATTGCTCTCGTGAGTGCTTCGGCATCATCTATAAAAATATATGAATGTGTGTGTGTTTTTTTTGTGTGAATTATGTTAGAAAATATTATTATTTTCAAGGAGAAATTGAATGAATATATGTCGAAGAAAGGTATGGTAAGTTAATTTGGCAAGAAAGGTTAGGCATGGAAAGAGAATATGACATCGCTGAAGATTGCAATTAGATAGATAAGGCATCAAGAAGGATGAAATCAAATATGGCCGTGGGGGTAGACAACATTCCTGTTATCTACATCTACATCTACATCTACATAATACCCCGCAAGCCGCCGCAAGGGCGTGTGGCGGGGGGTTTTAGGTCACCACCCAAAAAAAAGAAAAAGGAAAAGCCGCATTCAAAACTAACAAACACATGCAAACCCAAATCCACAGTAGTGGATACATTCATAGAAACATCCTATCATTCTAAACGCATGCAAACACACATCCACCTCCCCTCACTGACCTGATATGGAGTAGGTTGCTGGAGTGTGTTCTGTTTGGAGTCACAAGATACTTATTTAATAGTTGTGTCCATCCAAAAAACTACCTTATCCGGTTGATTGGCACTGGATTGCTGAAGACTATGATAGAGGGTTGAACTTTTGGACAAACTTGGTAAGGAGAGAAAAAGGAAAAGCATTTTAGTCGGAATGATAGGAGGAAGAAAGCATGTGGAATTATAGTCGGGTGTAGAAGTAGTGTCGGGTGTGAAATTTTGTCTTCTACATCTACATCTACATAATACCCCGCAAGGGCGTGTGGCGGGGGGTGTTAGGTCACCACCCGAAAAAGGAAAAAAGAAATACCGCATTACTGTAAACAGCAATACATTACTTAATGGCATGCGGGAAGGGTTTTGACACAACACACAGGAGGTTAGTGAAAGTGCATGCAATTGAGTTTAACTAATTGTTACCTAGACGCCGAGGGTGGCAAGTGGCATTTTTGTTATCTCCGAGTGTGACCCTACAGTTGTTATCCCGTATTGTCCGTGGGAAGAAGGAGTCCTTGAGTCTGCTAGTCCTGACATCTATTTCCCGTTATATATAGTTATGAACTAATTCGTAGCATCTTGCAGAGAGGAATCTGGCAATTAGACAATTACATCCGTGTTAGTTCTAATTCGAAGAAAAGGTAAAGGCTACATCATGTAAGGACTACGCAACAATAAGTTTGATATCCCACGCAGCTGAAGTTGATTATCATCAAAAGGATAGATAGTAAGGCAAATGATTATTTAGGGGATGATCAGTTTGGGTTTTGGTAAGGGAGAGGTACGTGTGATTCCATTGTAGTAATGGGATCACAAATCAAGAGGAATATAAAATGAATTTACGACGTATTCTCTTGTTTCTTTGTTTTCAAATAGGCGTTTCATAGAGGGAATCGGGAAAAACTAAGGTACTAAATGTGAGTGTACCGATGGGCAGGTTTCGTTGTTTTTTTTCTATGGTTTCTTTTGCGGCTGTCGACATCCCTTTTTTGATAAGTTTTCATTATTCCTCGATAGTACACAGCAACTTCCCCTAAGTCAAGATTTTCCAACAGCCTGCTGAGACTTCTTTCTTGTCAATCCAGTCAATGCTTCAATACTATTACATTTCCTTTCCCACCTCCCCTGCTTTATCTTTTGAATCTACATCTACATCTACATAATACCCCGCAAGCCGCCGCAAGGGCGTGTGGCGGGGGGTGTTAGGCCACCACCCAAAAAAAGGAAAAAAGAAAAAGGAAAAAAGAAACATCGCATTCAAAACCAACACACACATGCAAACCCCAATCCACAACAGTGCACACATTCATTGCAACACCCCATCATTCGACGCGCATGCAACCACACATCTACCTATCCTCACTCCAAAAGCATGCAAGTACATACGCTTACCTACAACAAATAATTCCACCCTAGGATGCAGCAAGAAACCTATCACGAACGTGCCAGCTAGTTTATAGCAAGTAGCCAGGCGAAACACCACCACCTCAAGAGCGTTCCATACAAAACTCTCTCCCACCCAAGGTGAGGAATCTGGCCCAACGCTGCAGGTGGGAGGAGGGCACACCCGCGGAGAGGGACAAGGGATGGAAAGGTGGAGCATGAAGTTCGTAAAGACGCTCGGGCATGCAGGAAGGGTTCTGACACAACACACAGGAGGCTAGTGAAAGTGCATGCAATTGAGTTCAACTAATTGTTACCTACGCGGAGGGTGGCAAGTGGCATTTTTGTTATCTCCGAGTGTAACCCTACAGTTGTTATCCCGTATTGTCCGTGGGAAGAAGGAGTCCTTGAGTCTGCTAGTCCTGGCATCTATTTCCCGAATTTTGTACACATGATCCAAGCGACCTATATATGTTGGAGAGCGAATAATTTTCGAGACCTCGGTGCTGAAACATGCGGATCCGAATTTATTTAGTAAGTTTAACCTAGCATTGAGTCGTCTTTCTTCCAATGATTCCCATCCCAACTCCATAAGCATTTCAGTGACGCTTTTCGTTTTATCGTAATAGTTTTCCACGAAACGAGCTGCCCGGCGTTGGACCTTCTCAATTTCCCGAATGAGGCCTTTTTCACACGGATCCCATACGCTACATGCATATTCTAAATGGGGCCTTACAAGAGCGTGATAACAACGTTCCTTGACCTTGGAGTCACTTCTACCGACAATGCGTCTAATAAATCCTAATTTTTTATATGCTTGCCCGCAGACTTTACGTATATGGGTCCCCCAAGTTAAGTCTTTAGTGAATGTAACACCTAGGTATTTCACCGAATCAACTACTTTAAGGTCAACTCCAGCTAATTTGTAAACTAATCCCGTGGATCTTTTAAAGAAATTTACCACCGAACATTTATTAAGATTTAAAGGCAATCCCCATTTTGAACACCATTCATTAATGCTATTTAAATCACGTGCTAGAATTAAACGATCCTCATCCCCAGATATCTCCCGATAAATCACTGTGTCATCCGCGAACATCCTTATCTTACTTTTCACTTTGCGGTTCAGATCGTTAACAAAAATCAAGAATAGTAACGGTCCGATAACACTTCCCTGAGGAACCCCCGAGGTGACTCTTACGCTGGTAGAACTAGCGCCGTCAAGGACTACCCTCTGTTCCCGTTCTGAAAGGAAGTCTTCAACCCAATTTATTGCCCCCTTGTGTATACCTGCGCCCTTTAATTTATGGATGAGTTTACCATGACCTTATCAAATGCCTTTTGAAAGTCTAAAAAGATCGCATCCACTTGCCTACCACTTTCACCCGATAAAAGTAAGTCATGTGTGAACAATCCTAATTGGGTCTCGCATGAGCGGGTTTTTCTGAATCCGTGTTGATTGCCACTTAAAAAGTTAATGTTATCAAGATGTCTCATTATGGAACTGACAATTATGTGCTCTAAAATTTTGCAACTTATTGAAGTGAGAGAAATGGGTCTGTAATTGCTGGGGTCCTCCCTGTCACCACTTTTAAAAATAGGCGTTATTTGCGCGGTTTTCCAATTCTTAGGGACTTTGCACTCAGTGAGTGATTTGTTAAATATAAATTCGAGATACGGGGCGATGTTAGGAGCTAAGTGTTTTAGCACACGAGCTGGTATATTTTCGGGACCCGGGGATTTGTTTGGTTTGATGTCTTTGAGCAATTTGGCAATTCCTTGCTCGTCCACTGTTATTTTTGTCATGGGTTCAGTATATATTGTTTCTTGGAGATACGCGGTGGCTACATCGTTCGTGAAGACGCTCTGGAAGAATTCGTTTAGAATGTTGGCTTTAGCTTCACTGTCAGTATGAATGATATTTTTGCAGTCCCTTAAGCAAGCCACGGTTTGTTGACCCCCATTTATTTCCCTAACATATGACCAGAAAGCTTTGGGGTCAGTGTTCAAATACTCGCAGAGTACTTTACGTTTAAAATCTTGCAAAGCGCTACGTAATTGTGTTTTAGTTTCAATTTTAGAGGATCTATACTTGTCCAAAAGCTGTTTATTGTCCAAGGGTGATGAGTTCAGACCTGCTTTCTTTACCCTAGAGTGTAACATTCTTTGCTTTCGAAGGGCTTTTTTAACGCCTTTGTTGTACCACCTTGGGTCGCGATTTGCTTTAACGTATTTTACAGGGATGAAATCTGTTATTCCTTTTTGCATAATTTGGACAAACTTTGTCCAAGTTTCTTCCACGGTGGCAAGACTTAAGCGCGTTTTGAAATCGTGTAGTGAAGAGTTTAAATGGCTGGCAAAAGTTTCAAAATCTGCTTTGTGATAATTATAAATTTTTCTTTTTGGCTTGACATTCTTTTTTATTTCTACGTTCAAGTTGATAATAACAGATTTATGGTCACTTATACCCGCGTCGGTTGATACACTATTAATGCGTTCCGGTGTGTTCGTAAGAAATAAGTCCAATATGTTCTTTCCACGGGTGGGAGTGCGTACTGCTTGATGAAGCGAGTTTCTTTGAACCAATTTTAGTAAGGAATTGCAAGATTCGCGATCACGGGTCCGAGATTTAACGCTATTGCTATCCCAGTCGATACCAGGGAGGTTGAAGTCACCACCAATTATATTGATGCATTTATTATTTTTGCGTGTAAATCTATTTATTTGTTCATTGAGGGTATTAAGTGTTTGAAAATCTGATTCTGGGGGTCTGTAGAAAGAGCATAAGTTAATGTTGGGGTGATTGGATCGCAGTATGGTGCACCAAACACTTTCTATGTTATTATTTTCAAATGCAAGTTGTCTGCTTTCAAGATTACTTTTCACAGCCACGAAAACTCCGCCTCCGGGTCTTGTACATCTATCATGTCGGTAAACTGTAAAGTTTATTGGGAAAATTTCTTGGTCATTGATGTCATTACAAAGCCAACTCTCTGTGCCTAATATTATATCAGCCGAATGACATTGGATTATGTGCTCGAGATCCGCTATTTTATTTTTGAGGCTTCTGCAATTTAATACAAGTATATTTAGATTGTTTTTCTCTTCAGTAACGCCCTTATTTGTGTCTGACCGTAATTTACGACACGTTTGTGGAGAAGTGCATGTCAAATGTCTTTCTACGTCAATGCCAGGGTTGTCGGTTACTTTTACATGTCGGTTGTATGTTGTATTAAAACAAGTTTGTGTTTGTTCTGTTATTTTTGGGATCTGTGAGGCGTAACCTGATCTCAAGTGACAAAAAGCGCTGGATTCTACTTTATTTATCCCAATATATGACCTGCGCTCTTGCCTTCCAACTATGCTAAACCCTAGAAACATGTTCGTGTAACCTACGCGCTACACACTGTGATGCCACGGCAGTATAATGGACCCCGGAGCGATTTAGGGGTACCCGACACGATGAGAGGACAGGCCTCAGATCAACGAAGTCCGCTCCGATTTCCCGACAGAATCCCAACAATCTCTCGTTTATACCCTCTATTCGGCTCCAAACGAGCCTTCCGCGGTCAGTACGTGGCACAATACTACAAGTACTTAATTTAAGAGGAACCTTCAACTCTGCCTCAACCCGTTTCACCTCCGAGTGCATCTCCTTAAAGGAGCGCAGGATCTCTTCAGATCCACGTTCTGAGGCGTCGTTTGTTCCCACATGAGCCACAATGCGTAGCTTTGAGCAACCTGTATTACTGACGGCCGCCTTCATCGCCTGCGTCGCCTGGGGTACCCCGCCGCCTGGTATACAACAGGACGACAAGAATCCAACGCCTCCCTCCTGTTGAACTCTGCGGCGCAGCGGATGCATTATACGCCGGACGTTAGAACTGCCTAAAATAACGGTTCCCTCCCTTCCCGAGCGCTGATGTCTTACTCTAGGCAGTGCCCTCGGAGTAGGGGTAGGAGCTGCAGGTGCGGTGGTGCTGTCATCCGACAGCACCTGGTACCTGTTGGAGACGGGGATGGTGTCTGCCTCCGCAGAGTCCACTCCTCGCCGCAGCGTTACCTTCCCCTTGCCCCGAGATACAACCCTCCAATCGTCAGACCTACGGACAAGAGGTACTCCCTCGTTGAGAGATGGGACACGAGGCAGGTCTCTAATCGCCCAGCCACGTGTAGCATTCGGACGAATCCGTGCATCCCTATGGGCGTGGCGGGTTTTCGAATTCCCACACCGAGTCCCAACTCTCCTGAGGGGAGCCCTCCCTCCGGCGATCTCCGAACGAAGCTCCCGCACCATACTCTCTAACTAGACGATACGAGCCCTTAGAGCTGCGCATTCGCCAGTGCCTTCAATCATGGCAACAGGGGACCTAGGTGAAGCCATCCTGGTTATTAATCGAGTCCCAAGAAAAGCTAACCTGTATACACTATGCTAAGATGTCTAAGACGGGTTCCCGAAAAATAAAAGCTAACCTAAACCTGCTATGCTAAAGATATGTTTTTGTTTTATATAGGACGGTACTATAAACAAAAATGTACGATACTGGTAACTTAATGTAATGGACACTGTACTTGTAACAATAAGTGGCTACTCAGTGGAAAATAAGAGAAGAAGAGAGATAGTACTCACCAATAACCAGTCAGAGGAGCGGGAAACAAATAACTACAAGCCACTAAGAATACCCACTAAAATTACCACCACACTATTGAAAAATAATAACAAACAGCACAAAGACTAAATAAACTAAGCTATTTCACGAAATTATAGCTAACACCACACTACACTTCACTAGGGAAGAATATGCACAGAGGCACACGAGTAACAGCAGGTAAGCTCGGCTACGGTCAAACCGGTTCCAGCGAGCGAGGTCAGGCACGTCCGTTCTCGGCAGAGGCCAGGTAGAAAATGAATTGGACTTCATTACAAATAAATTATAGTCAGAGTCCGCATCAGCTCTGGGAAACTGCACCAATTGATCACACTGTTCCTATATCTCTGTCTAGCCATAATATAATCAGTGTAATACCTTTCGGAGTCACCTGGCATTTTCCATGTATACCTACGCCTTTTGTGGCTTCTAAACCATGTGTTAGGGATGCTAACCCCTGTCTCCTGCAAAACTCAATTGCTTTCTCCCCGCGGTCATTCCTCGTGTCTAAACCGTAGCCCACCAACTCATTATCATCTCTTCTTTCGCCTACGGTACCATTCCAACCCTCATCACTATCAAATGTTTCCCTGCAGAAACACACCCTTTTATATCCTTAACTGATCCTATCGAATTTTCTTCTTAATGTTTTCTTTGTGGTATGCATACCTCAACAATGACCTAATTCGTCGGTTCTTCTTTTACTTCTAATAAAAATATTCTATCCGTTGCTTGCTCTATGTTAACCACGCTACTCTTTACCCTATTATTCAATATTTTTGCCAGCACTCGTTGGCTTTCGTCCCCGCCGCTGTGTATTATTCTATGATTATAACTCTAGCTTCCCCGCTAGCATTCCATCTCACCACGAATAAACCAAAATATCTATATTACCTCTTTCCATGTCTCGCTTAATATTCTCTAACTTGCCCTTCCTCAACATTATCCTTTCATTCCATGTTCCTATTCTAACTACTTACGTCTTCTTCTGCGTCTTCTGTCTTGCTGCTGTCATTTTTCCCTTGCAAGGGTTTCGTCGGATGACGACAGCGGAAGCCTTGCCTCCCCCGCTGCCGGGCACGACACACGGCCGCTTGGGCCGAGTTTCGCAGTTGCCAGGAATCAATTTCTCTATGTTGTCCATCATTATTTTCTTGGGAATAATAATTGAGGTGGTTTCCCGTTGCCTTCCTCAATAGTGTTTTTAACGTGACACCATCATTCAATGGCCGACCCACTGGGGTAAGATGCCTTTGTAGACGCTGCGTGGACTACCTTTCGTCTGGCTCTTAAACTTCGACCTATCTGGTATGCGTGACCCAACCAGGAGCAATTATTATTACTCCCTCCATTACAGCTCTTGGGATTATCGGAACGCACAAGCCCTTCCTCCACGTCAAGGTGGAGTGTCCATGGGAGGGTTACATTTTATATATTTAAAATATATATATATATACATATTTATTTATACAGAAAAACATTTTTTATTAAAATATTTTTATCATATATTTACACCCTTTGTCAATCCATTAATGAATCCTCAAATGCACTACTACGCTCTTAAACATATTTTAATGTAATCACCAATATTTTTGTGATATGGTCAATTTGATCATTTGCTTAACGTGTAACCGAGTAAATATCGGAGGTCTAAAAGAATGTAATGATATAAAGGTTTGGGAATATAAAGTAATTATAACACAGGAATTCTTTTGGGGTCAATAGGAATTTTGTTTTGTTTGAAGGCGAAAAACTTTGGCTAGAGAAGAAAATATATCGGGAAAATCTCACGTAAATGATTAACTATCAATTAGCTATTTTCATATTTCCTTTTACGGCGATCAACAGTTATGAATTTCAACTGCAGGTAATTTCCCTCAGTTTCCTTTTTATTTTACTTCCTGGAGAACATCAGATCTAAAGAGAGCGTAGGAGTGACAAATTTGAGGTGAATATATTGCATATGGTGAAACAGGTGCATGCTGCCACCGTAACCGTATCAGGGTGACATTGCCTTCCCCACGACAACAAAGGGGTCAGAAGGTGCCAATCGCAAGGACACTTGAAGAGCGTGGCCGCGATCGCAGACCGTTTGGGGTTATGGTCTCAATTTCGCTACGTGGAATGGCTTTAGTCTAAAATATAGGACTGTCCCTCCACTCACCCTTCCCCGCACTGCATCCGAGGGGAGCAGCAGTGGTGCGGGGGAAGGATTGATAGGGTCAAACGAAGGGGTCTCCCAGTTTACCCTCTGGCTCTGGACGGGTGGCAGAGGAAAAACGAGGTCGGGCGGGAGGAGAGGCGGCTTAGGTAGAGGCATGCTTGACGACGTGCAGAGCGAAGAAATGCCCTCCCAAGAAATCTGGGACAAGAGGCAAAGCAATTAGGCCGGGTGTGCGGCCACCTCGTGTCAGGGGTTCTAAAGAGGGCTTTAAAAGCCATCAGAATATTGATAAATTGGAAATATACACTAAAAATATAAAAAACTTGAAGTTGGCATCATATTCCTCACGTATCTCCGGTTTCAATGGTCATCCAAATGATGCCTCTTCATTATTTGGATATCGTATTATTAGGACGTAAAGAGATATTTGATGCCTACAATTATACATTTAAACAATTTCGCGAACAGGAGTTTAGAAATAACTTTGCAGCTTCCACATAAAATAACTTATTTTATTTTCTACTAGTTTCGCTACACTGTAGCATCTTCAGGAACGTACAAAGAAATTATTCTTTTTTCACACACTCTTTTTTCACACTAGTCCAAGTTGGTGTGGGTTGGGTGGGTGGGGGGGGGGGGGAAACTGACGCGCTGCCTGGGTGGGGGCGGTCAGAGTGGGTGAGAGTGGTTGACTGTGAGTAGCGGGGGCTAGGGAAGGATTATGGAGGGACGTTATTCACAGGGGGGGGGGTAGTTGGCCGTAGGCGTCATTAGGGATGAGTTGTGGAATGTCCAGGAGAAAGGAATGGAAGGGAAAGAGGTGGTCGTTTGTTAATGTTTTCTTCTCCCTTAAGGCGGTTAAGATCTCCAATTGTTCCTTGATGTCCAACCTCTTTCCTTTCTCCTCTTTGTGTAGTAGCTTTGGTATGAAGTCTGCGTTGTGGCCTGCGCTGATGAGGTGAGCTGCAAATTGGGAATTCCCTTTTTTGGTACTGAAGTCCCGCTGATGTTCCGCTGCCCGGACGCGGAGGCTCCTTCCCGTTTGTCCTATGTAGGATGCCGCGCAGTCCCCGCACTCCAAGCTGTAGACTCCACTTTGGTCCAACTTGTTAGTGGAGTCCTTCACTTTGGGGAGCAGGTTCTTCATATTGTTTTCACTGTAATATGCCGGTCTTCCCTCCCATGGACTACAACCTTGTCGTGGTGGAAGGGCTTGTGTGTTCCGATGACCCCTAGAGCTGTGCTGGCGGGAGTAATAATAATTACTCCTGGAAGGGTCACCCATGCCAGATAGGTCGAAGGTTAGGAGCCAGACGAAAGGTAGTCCACGCAGCGTCTGTTCCTCAGTGAGGCGGCTGCAATGGCGTCTGACCCCAGTGGGGCGGCCATTAAGTGATGGTGTCACGTTAAAAACACTATTGAGGAAGGCAACGGGAAACCACCTCAATTATGATTCCCAAGAATATTATGATGGGCACTATAGATAATATGAGTCCTGGCAACCACGGGACTCGGCCCAAGAGGCCGTGTGTCGTGCCCGGCAGCGGGAGAGGCAAGGCTTCCGCGGTCGTCATCCCACGAAACCCTTGCAGGGAAGAAATAACTTCAGCAGGACAGAAGACTCAGAGGAAGGCGAACGTAGTTAGAATAGGAACCTGGAACGTCAGGACAATGTTGAGGAGAGGGAAATTTGAAAATATTAAGCGAGAGATGGAAAGAGGTAACAAAGATGTTTTAGGCCTCTGCGAGGTGAGATGGAAGGATAGCGGGGATTACTGGAGTGACAATTATAGAGTAATATACAGCGGCGGGGACGAGAGCCAACGAGGGGTTGCCGTAATTTTAAATGAAGGGGTAGGAAGAAGCGTAGTCAACATAGAGCAAGCGACAGATAGAATTTTACTCGTAGAGATTAAAGCAGAACCGACGAACTTGGTCATTATTCAGGTATACATGCCACCGAGCAACCACAAGGAGGAAGAAGTCGATAGGATGTATGATGAGTTAGAGCATATAGTCGCGGGTGTTCCTGCAGGGAAACATTTGATAGTGATGGGGGATTGGAATGCGACGGTGGGCGAAGGAAGAGATGAGGGTGAGGTGGGGGACTATGGGTTAGGCACGAGAAATGAACGCGGGGAGAAAGCAATTGAATTCTGCAGGAGACAGGGGTTAGTCATCACTAACACATGGTTTAGACACCACAAAAGGCGTAGGTATACATGGAAAATGCCAGGTGACTCAGAAAGGTATCAGTTAGATTATATTATGGTTAGGCACAGGTTTAGGAACAGTGTGATAAATTCGCACAGTTTCCCAGGAGCGGATGCGGACTCTGACCACAATTTAGTTGTTATGAAATGTAATGTTCGTTTCAAGAAGATAAGGCAAGGGCGGCGGGTTAAAAAATGGAATTTCGAAGCAGTAAATGAATTAACGAGGAAGGAGTATCAGGAGGCTGTAGAGAAAATGATGGATGACGGTAAAGAACTGAGTGCTATCGAAGAAAAATGGGAATGTATCAAGAAAGGGATATTGGAAGCCGCTAAAGACACTATAGGAACCGTTAACGGGAAAAGGATAAGGAAACCATGGGTAACGGATGAGATGATTGCAAAGATGGATGAGAGAAGAAGATGGAAAAATGTAAACACAGAGTTAGGCAAAATGAAGTACAAAGAGTTAAACAATAAATTGAGAAGGGCCACAAATAAAGCAAAAGAAGAATGGTGGAAAACGCAATGCGAGGATATGGAAAGTTTACAGAAGAAGGGTGAAATTGGTGCTCTATACAGCAAGGTTAAGTTATTATCGGGAAGTAAGAAGGCAAGATCTGTGCTAACAGTTAAAGATAAATGGGGTAAGATAATAGTAGAACCAGGAAAAATCCAAGAGAGATGGAAGGAATATATAGAAACACTGTATGGTAAAGAACTTAGGCCGACAAGGTTAGACATAGAAAAGGAACATGACGTAGAAGAAGATAGCTTAGGTCCAGGCATACTCGACGATGAAATAGAAAGGTAATTAAAGGAGATGAAAGCAAATAAGGCTGTGGGGGTGGACAATATTCCTGTAGAAATGTTGACATGGTTAGGGAAAGGTGGGAAGAAGGCCATATATGGACTGATTCGTAGTATCTATGAGGAAGGAATCTGGCCCGAAGATTTTGTGAGATCGGTGTTCGTTCCTATTCCAAAAAAGGCAAAGGCTTCGTCATGTGAGGATTACAGAACAATAAGTTTGATATCCCACGCAGCTAAAGTTATTCTCAGGATCATCAACAAAAGGATAGAGAGTAAGGCAAATGATTACTTAGGGGATGATCAGTTTGGGTTCAGGAAAGGAAGAGGTACGCGTGATGCCATTGCAGTAATGAGAGCATTAGTCGAGAGGAATATAGAATACAATCAGGACGTTTTTGCCTGTTTTGTAGATTTCGAAAAAGCGTTTGATAGAGTGAATTGGGAAAAATTAATGCGTGTATTGCAGAAAATAGGAATGGATTGGAGGGACAGGAGACTGATCCGCAACCTGTATATGTCTCAGACTGCTCAGGTGCGAGTGGGGAACGGAGAGTCCGGATGGGCAGTTTTAGGAAGAGGTGTAAGGCAGGGGAAGAACTGGAGGTAGGAATGAAAGTCGGAGGGGAATTCGTAAAATCGGTTAGGTTTGCTGATGACCAAGCATTAGTTGCTCAGTCAGCCAAGGGGTTGCAAGCATTGTTAAGTGAATTGGAGGTTCAGTGCGATAAATATGGGATGAGAATCAATATTAATAAAACAAAGGTTATGCGATTTTCCAGAAAGAAAAAGACTAAGCTAAATATTAAAATAGGCGGGGAAAGAATAGAGCAGGTAGAACAGTTTACATATCTCGGAAGTGTTTTGGACCAACACGGTCAAAGTGGTAGGGACGTAAGGAGAAGAATTGCGCTAGGCAAGGAGGCTTTCTCAAGGAGGAGGGAGTTGATGACGGCGACGTTGAGTAGGGATGTTAAGACAAGACTCGTAAAAACTCTGATATGGAGCGTAGCTATGTACGGCGCGGAAACGTGGTCGCTGAAGCAGGAGGATAGACGTAGATTGGAGGCTTTTGAAATGTGGGTGTGGAGAAGAATGGAGAAGGTGAAATGGACCGAAAGGAAAACAAATGAGGAAGTACTAGAAATGGTGGGGGAGGAGAGGGGTTTGTTGAGAGAAATCCTATGGAGGCAAGAAAAATGGATGAAAGGCGTATTGAGCGGTAGTGGAATGTTGAAGAGGGTAATAGAAGGGAGAATGTTGGGCAAGCGAGGTAAGGGTAGGAACAGGATAGGGATGTTGGACGGGATGAAGGGAGGAAAGAAGTACGCAGAGATGAAGAGGGACCTGATGTAGATTAGTTTGCTAGATGGGGAGTCACAAAATGTTTATTTGATAGTTGTGTCCATCCAAAAACCTACCTTAACCGGTAGATTACCTAATAATAATGCCGGTCTTATGTTAAGGTCCTTAAGGAGTTTGCCTATTTTTCCGGAGGTAGGACCTAAATATCTAATACGTCGCCATTTTTCTTTTTCGGTGGGTGGAGGGGGAGTGTAAAACTGTTTTATGGCTAACTTTTTTCGTTTTTTGTCTAATAATGTGTCAATTAATGTCTCAGTGTAGCCGTTATTGATAGCTATTTGTTTGATGAGGGATATTTCTTTAGTGAGTTCTTCGTTAGACAGTGGTATGCTGAGTGCTCTGTGTAGCATGCTATGAAATGCTGCCAATTTTTGGTTTATTGCGTTTTTAGATGAGGCGTGTATTACTTGTTCATCTACATCTACATCTACATAATACCCCGCAAGCCGCCGCAAGGGCGTGTGGCGGGGGGTGTTAGGCCACCACCCAAAAAAAGGAAAAAAGAAACACCGCATTCAAAACCAACACACACATGCAAACCCCAATCCACAACAGTGCACACATTCATTGCAACACCCCATCATTCGACGCGCATGCAATCCACACATCTACCGATCCTCACTCCAAAAGCATGCAAGTACATACGCTTACCTACAACAAATAATTCCACCCTAGGATGCAGCAAGAAACCTATCACGAACGTGCCAGCTAGTGTTCTGTGCAGGTTGGCTTACGGAAGATGGTAAAGGCATGTTTTCCGTTTTCAATGGACACGGTAAGGTCGAGGAAACTAATTTTCTGATTTTCTTGCACTTCCAGTGTGAATATAATGTTGTCGTTTAGGGTATTGAGGAGGTGTAAGAAGTTATTAAGTTGTCTTGTGGTTCCCGTCCATAGGCACAGTATATCGTCTACGTATCGAAACCAGTATTCCACTTTGTTCAACAGGGGGTGTTTACAGTTAAACAGTTTCTTCTCTAGGTGATCTATAAATATTTCTGCAAGGAGTGGGGACAGAGGGGAACCCATAGCCAGACCATCCGGTTGTTCGTAGAAATTACCATTGAATAAAAAATAGTTCTGGTTGACACAAACTTTCATGAGTAAGATTATTTCCTCTATGATGAATGGGGGGGCTTTGGCTTCTTCCAGTATCTCCTTTGCTCGTTGCACTGCCTCCACTTTGGGCACATTTGTGAAGAGACTCACTATATCGAAGGACACTAAGAGGCCTTTTTTGGGTGGTTGCACTTTGGATAAGGTTTTGGCTAATTCTATGCAGTTTTTAACACTATGGGTGGCTTGAAATTTCGAGTATTCCAAGAATTTGCACTTGATAGTCCTAGCCAGTTTGTGTACTGGAGATGAGATGCATGATATCACAGGGCGGACCGGGACGGCAGTTTTGTGGATTTTCGGTAAGCCATAAAACCTGGGGGCTATTGGATTCATCACTAAATTTTGGTATTTCTCCGAGGTTGATAGGAGGTCCTTGATGTTCGAGAGGGCCTTCCTACATTCTTTTTGAAATTTCACTGTGGGGTCCTCTTTAATTTCTATGATGTGATTTTCTTTAAAAAAGTCCAAGCACTTATCGTTGTAGGTTGCACTATCCATAATTGTTGTGGAATTTCCTTTGTCAGCTTTAATGACCACGAGATTGTTTTCTCTGAGGGTTTCACGGACTCATATTATCTATAGTGCCCATCATTATATTCTTGGGAATCATAATTGAGGTGGTTTCCCGTTGCCTTCCTCAATAGTGTTTTTAACGTGACACCATCACTTAATGGCCGCCCCTCTGGGGTCAGACGCCATTGCAGCCGCCTCACTGAGGAACAGACGCTGCGTGGACTGCCTTTCGTCTGGCTCCTAAACTTCGACCTATCTGGCATGGATGACCCTTCCAGGAACAATTATTATTACTCCCGCCAGCACAGCTCTAGGGGTCATCGGAACACACAAGCCCTTCCACCACGACAAGGTTGTAGTACATGGGAGGGATATATATATATATATATATATATATATATATATATATATATATATATATATATATATAACTTAGACAGTAACACACAGCACGAGAACACATAAAAAGAACACTCACAATAATATCTTGATAATTTCGACGGACTCGAGCTCCGTCCTCTTCGGAAGATAAGATATGACTGATATAAGATATGAGTCATATCTTATCTTCCGAAGAAGACGGAGCTCGAGTCCGTCGGAATTATCAAGATATTATTGTGAGTGTTCTTTTTATGTGTTCTCGTGCTGTGTGTTACTGTTTAAGTTTTTTATTCAACACTTCCGTGTTACTTCGAAGAAATCATCTATATATATATATATATATATATATATATATATATATATATATATAGAGAGAGAGAGAGATATATCGATATATATATATGTATATATATATTTTTTTCTTACAGGTTCCGCCACCTTTCCTCACCTAGCCCCAAACCCCCTCAACCCTTACCCTTCCCTCATGGTGCTACACCCCCTGCCACACTCCTTTTTGGTGGCTCGCAGGGTATTTATGTAGATGTAGATGTATGGACTGATTCGTAGTATCTATGAGGAAGGAATCTGGCCGGAAGATTTTGTGAGATCAGTATTAGTTCCTATTCCGAAAAAGGTAAAGGCTACATCATGTAAGGATTACAGAACAATAAGTTTGATATTCCACGCAGTTGGAGTTATTCTCAGTATCATCAACAAAAGGATAGAGAGTAAGGCAAATGGTTACATAGGGGATTATCAGTTTGGGTTTAGGAAAGGAAGAAGAACGCGCGATGCCAATGCAGAAATGAGATCACTAATTGAGAGGAATATAGAAATAAATCAGGACGTATTTGCCTGTTTCGTATATTTCGAAAAACGTTTTATATCGTGAATTAGGAATAAACAATGCGTGTTTTGCAGAAAATAAGAACAGACTGGAGGGACAGGAGACTAATCCGCAACCTGAACAAATGTCAGACTGCTCAGATACGAGTGGGGAACGGAGAGACGGGATGGGCTTAAACGGGACGGGAATAAAGACTTAACTTGGGGGACCCATATACGTAAAGTCTGCGGCCAAGCATATAAAAAATTAGGATTTATTAGACGCATTGTCGGCAGAAGTGACTCCAAGGTCAAGGAACGTTGTTATCACGCTCTTCTAAGGCCCCATTTAGAATATGCATGTAGCGTATGGGATCCGTGTGAAAAAGGCCTCATTCGGGAAATTGAGAAGGTCCAACGCCGGGCAGCTCGTTTCGTGGAAAACTGTTAGGATAAAACGAAAAGCGTCACTGAAATGCTTATGGAGTTGGGATGGGAATCATTGGAAGAAAGACGACTCAATGCTAGGTTAAACTTACTAAATAAATTCAGATCCGCATGTTTCAGCACCGAGGTCTCGAAAATTATTCGCGCTCCAACATACATTGGTCGCTTGGATCATGGGTACAAAATTCGGGAAATAGATGCCAGGACTAGCAGACTCAAGAACTCCTTCTTCCCACGGACAATACGGGATACCAACTGTAGGGTCACACTCGGAGATAACAAAAATGCCACTTGCCACCCTCGGCGTCTAGGTAACAATTAGTTAAACTCAATTGCATGCACTTTCACTAACCTCCTGTGTGTTGTGTCAAAACCCTTCCCGCATTCCATTAAGTAATGTATTGCTGTTTACAGTAATGCGGTATTTCTTTTTTCCTTTTTTGGGTGGTGACCTAACACCCCCCGCCACACGCCCTTGCGGCGGCTTGAGGGGTATTATGTAGATGTAGATGTAGATGGGCAGTGATAGGAAGAGGTGTAAGGCCGGGTTGCCCATTGTCACCGGTGCTGTTCAACGTATATGTGGAGGAAATGATTAAAGACGCATGGGAAGAACTGGAGGTAGAAATGAAAGTCGGAGGGGAGTTCGTAAAATCGGTTGGGTTTGCTGATAACCAAGTATTAGTTGCTCAGTCAGCCAAGGGGCTGCAAGCATTGCTGAGTGAATTGGAGGTTTAGTGCGATAGATATGTGATGAGAATCAATATTAATAAATCAAATGTTATGTGATTTTCCAGGAAGAAGGAGCCTTAGCTAAACGTTAAAATAGGAGAGGAAAAAATGGAGCAGGTGAACTGTTTACATATCTCGGAAGTGTATTGGACCAATACGGTCAAAGTGGTATGGACGTAAGGAGAAGAATTGCGCTATGAAAGGAGGCTTTCTCAAGGAGGAGGGAGTATGACGTGGACGTTGAGTAGGGAGGTTAATACAAGACTCGTAGAAACTCTGATATGGAGCGTAGCTATGTACGGCGCGGAAATGTGGTCGTTGAAGCAGGAGGATAGACTTAGATTGGAGGCTTTTGAAATGTGGGTGTGGAGCAGAATGGAGAAAGTGAAATGGACCGAAAGGAAAACAAATGAGGAAGTACTGGAGGTGGTTGATGAGGAGAGGGGTTTTTTGAGAGAAATCCTATGGAGGCAGGAAAAATGGAAAAAAGGAGTATTGAGCGGTAGTGGAATGTTGACGAAGGTAATAGAGGGGAGATTGTTGGGCAAGCGAGGAAAGGGCAGAAACAGGGTAGGGATGTTGGATGGGATGAAGGGAGGAAGGAAGTGCACAGAGATGAAGAGGGACCTGATGTAGATTAGGTTGCTGGATTGGGTTTTGTTTGGAGTGATAAAATGTTTATTTGATAGTTGTGTCCATACAAAAACCTATGAATGATGTTATGAAGAGTTTCGTGTCATTGGAATGGAATGTTAAATTTCCGACATCTTTCGTTATAATGATCAGCAAGGGTTTGAAGGTAATTCTTCGAAAAAATGATTTTCCTCAAGAGACGTTTTCTAAACCTGTGGTTTCTTTTCCCGCTATAATTTTTCATTTTACTGCTGGATCATAATCCCGATCCTCCCTCAGACCGAAACGTTTCAATAGTACCGCGTAAATGCTCAACTAATGCCTTTCTTTTGATGTCCGGGATGGCCTTTCGCAAGGCTTCCTCGGCCATATCCTTAAGAGTTTGGGTAATTTTGGACAATCTCGTTATCCGTTCATGTATAGAGGGAAAACTTTGCATGCGCTTTTCAATTTGCATTTGGGAGATAACCTTTGACGCTTTTAAGGCCTCCGTTCTCTTTCGTCCGCCATACCACAAACATCCATTTCCGACACATAGAAACAATCCACCTCGCTATGACTCGAAGCCTCCAACAGGGTTCACTCGCATCTTGGCGACCTCTCGCTAGCACGAAGCTGAAAAAAAAACAGGTTTCCTCAATTTAGAAAGCATTATTTTTCTCCAAGAATCTCTTCTTTTTCTGGTTTTGTTTAAAGATCGCGAGCACATTCCATAATTGATTTTGGAGTTCAATGCGAGAAACGAAGCAAAAGAGAGAGAAACAAAAGCGGTGAGTGAACGGTGGGAGGCGAGTGTATGAGGGCGAATGTGTTTCACGTGTGTTTGTGTGGGTGGAGCGGGGAGGAGGGAGAAGATGAGGAGAGGAGACCAGGGTGGGGTTAGGGGAGGGGGGACCCTCCTTATGCATCCAAGTACTCAGCTCAGCTCCTCCAGCGAACGCAGATATCCTCGAGAAAGCGATACTCTGTTCAGTTTCCGGTACTAACGGGAAATAGTACCAGTTGCCGACCGATACCGATACTTCACTCGTCCAGAGAGCTATGGCGAGCGTACAGGACATGTTTCTAAAACCACTGATCTAATAATTGATCAAACTGCCTAGCAGAGGCTTTGTCATAGTATTGATGTTCGACGAAAGGACAAAGTGCATCAGAAAATTACTACGTTTTATAACAGCCGCGTAGTAGACATTATGATGTCATCATTATGACGATTAATCTTAGACAAAATTATAAGTATGCCATATATTCAGAACCACCTTGAAGTGAAAAAAATATATTGATAAGAGAGTGAAGGAAACATGAAATATTTTCACTAGTTAGATCTTACGTGTTGTATGAAATACGCTATTTGGGGCTCGTCCCAGGAAATACTACAGTATAATATTTGGGAGCTGAACGAAGAGCGGTGTTTGCAAAAGAAACACTTGGTTTTTCCACATAAAATGTTTTAATCACTACCCAGGTTTCGACCCTCAGCGTCATCATCAGGTGAATTAAAGGCCAAAATCTTTCCTTATATACTTGAAGAAATGGGGAGGTGGGTGGGTGTATGGATGTAAGAAAGGAAGAGGAGATGGTGGGGGAGGGAAAAGAGCGGGGACTGGGGTATTATTGTGAAGGAGGAGTCAAGGTTAGGTCCTCTTTCCTCGGAACCTCCGGGGGGGGGGAGGGGGGAAAGGTTAAGGAAACATGGTAGGGAAAGGGTTGCTTGGCGGGGGTCCGCCTTGGGTTAGTGGAGATAGGACAATGAGTTCATCTACATCTACATAATACCCCGCAAGCCGCCGCAAGGGCGTGTGGCGGGGGGTGTTAGGTCACCACCCAAAAAAGGAAAAAAGAAATACCGAATTACTGTAAACAGCAATACATTACTTAATGGCATGCGGGAAGGGTTTTGACACAACACACAGGAGGTTAGTGAAAGTGCATGCAATTGAGTTTAACTAATTGTTACCTAGACGCCGAGAGTGGCAAGTGGCATTTTTGTTATCTCCGAGTGTGACCCTACAGTTGTTATCCCGTATTGTCCGTGGGAAGAAGGAGTCCTTGAGTCTGCTAGTCCTGGCATCTATTTCCCGAATTTTTTACACATGATCCAAGCGATTTTGTTGTAAATTTGTGTCTCTGCATGCGTTTTTTATCTTTCTAACGGGTGGTGCCCTAACACACGCCCCCGCCACACGCCCTTGCGGCGGCTTGCGGGGTATTGAGTAGATGTAGATTTTGTGTGGGAATTCAAAAACCCGCCACGCCCATAGGGATGCACGGATTCGTCCGAATGCTACACGTGGCTGGGCGATTAGAGACCTGCCTCGTGTCCCATCTCTCAAAGAGGGAGTACCTCATGTCCGTAGGTCTGACGATTGGAGGGTTGTATCTCGGGGCAAGGGGAAGGTAACGCTGCGGCGAGGATTGGACTCTGCGGAGGCAGACACCATCCCCGTCTCCAACAGGTACCAGGTGCTGTCGGATGACAGCACCACCGTACCTGCAGCTCCTACCCCTGCTCCGAGGGCACTGCCTAGAGTAAGACATCAGCGCTCGGGAAGGGAGGGAACCGTTATATTAGGCAGTTCTAACGTCCGGCGTATAATGCATCCGCTGCGCCGCAGAGTTCAGCAGGAGGGAGGTGTTGGATTCTTATCACCCTAGTGTATACCAGGCGGCGGGGTACCCCAGGCGACGCAGGCGATGAAGGCGGCCGTCAGTAATACAGGTTGCTCAAAGCTACGCATTGTTGATCATGTGGGAACAAACGACGCCTCAGAACGTGGATCTGAAGAGATCCTGCGCTCCTTTAAGGAGATGCACTCGGAGGTGAAACGGCTTGAGACAGAGTTGAAGGTTCCTCTTTAATTAAGTATTTGTAGTATTGTGCCACGTACTGACCGCGGAAGGCTCGTTTGGAGGAGAATAGAGGGTATAACCGAGAGATTGTTGGGATTCTGTCGGGAAATCGGAGCGGACTTTGTTGATCTGAGGCCTGTCCTCTCATCGTGTCGGGTACCCCTAAATCGCTGCCAGGACTAGCAGACTCAAGAACTCATTCTTCCCACGGACAATACGGGATAACAACTGTAGGGTCACACTCGGAGATAACAAAAATGCCACTTGCCACCCTCGGCGTCTATGTAACAATTAGTTAAACTCAATTGCATGCACTTTCACTAACCTCCTGTGTGTTGTGTCAAAACTCTTCCCGCATGCCATTAAGTAATGTATTGCTGTTTACAGTATTGTTTTCTCTTCTTTTGCTACCCTAAATTTCCACTTCCATCCTTTGTCCCTCTCCGTGGGTGTGCCCTCCTCCCACCTGCAGCGGTGGGCCAAATTCCTCGTCTTGAGTAGGAGAGATTTTTATGCGGAACGTTCTTGTGGTGGTGGTGTTTTGCCTAGCTACTTGCTATAAAGTAGCTTGCACGTTCGTGATAAATTTCTTGCTGCATCCTGGGGTAAAATTATTTGTTGTAGTTGAGCGTATGTACTTGCATGTTTGTGGAGTGAAGGGAGGTAGATGTGTGTTTGCATGCACGTCGAATGATGGGATGTTACGATGAATGTGTGCACTGCTGTGGATTGGGGTTTGCATGTGTGTGTTGGTTTTGAATGCGGTATTTCTTTTTTCCTTTTTTGGGTGGTGACCTAACACCCCCCGCCACACGCCCTTGCGGCGGCTTACGGGGTATTATGTAGATGTAGATGTAGATCGCTCCGGGGTCCATTATACTGCCGTGGCATCACAATGTGTAGCGCGTAGGTTACACGAACACGTTTCTAGGGTTTAGCATAGTTGGAAGGCAAGAGCGCAGGTCATATATTGGGATAAATGAAGTAGTATCCAGCGCTTTTTGTCACTTGAGATCAGGTTACGCCTCACAGATCCCAAAAATAACAGAACAAACACAAACTTGTTTTAATACAATATACAACCGACATGTAAAAGTAACCGACAACCCTGGCATTGACGTAGAAAGACATTTGACATGCACTTCTCCACAAACGTGTCGTAAATTACGGTCAGACACAAACAAGGGCGTTATTCAAGAGAAAAACAATCTAAATATACTTGTATTAAATTGCAGAAGCCTCAAAAATAAAATATTGGATCTCGAGCACATAATCCAATGTTTTTCGGCTGATATAATATTAGGCACAGAGAGTTGGCTGTGTAATGACATCAATGACCAAGAAATTTTCCCAATAAACTTTACAGTTTACCGACATGATAGAGGTACAAGACCCGGAAGAGGAGTTTTCGTGGCTGTGAAAAGTAATCTTGAAAGCAGACCACTTGCATTTGAAAATAATAACATAGAAAGTGTTTGGTGCACCATACTGCGATCCAATCAACCCAACATTAATTTATGCTCTTTCTATAGACCCCCAGACTCAGATTTTCAAACACTTAATACCCTCAATGAACAAATAAATAAATTTACACGCAAAAATAATAAATGCATCAATATAATTGGTGGTGACTTTAACCTCCCTGGTATCGACTGGGACAGCAATAGCGTTAAATCTCGGACCCGTGATCGCGAATCTTGCAATTTCTTACTAAAATTGGTGCAAAGAAACTCGCTCCATCAAGCAGTACGCACTCCCACCCGTGGAAAGAACATATTGGACATTTCTTACGAACACACCGAACACAACAATTTATAATTATCACAAAGCAGATTTTGAAACTTTTGCCAGCCATTTAAACTCTTCACTACACGATTTCAAAACGCGCTTAAGTCTTGCCACCGTGGAAGAAACTTGGACACAGTTTGTCCAAATTATGCAAAAAGGAATAACAGATTTCATCCCTGTAAAATACGTTAATGCAAATCGCGACCCCAGGTGGTACAACAAAGGCGTTAAAAAAGCCCTTCGAAAGCAGAGAATGTTACATCTACATCTGCATAATACCCCGAAAGCCGCCGCAAGGGCGTGTGGCGGGGGGTGTTAGGTCACCAAAACAATGTTACACTCTAGGGTAAAGAAAGCAGGTCTGAACTCATCACCCTTGGACAATAAACAGCTTTTGGACAAGTATAGATCCTCTAAAATTGAAACTCAAACACAATTACGTAGGGCTTTGCAAGACTTTAAACGTAAAGTACTCTGCGAGTTTTTGAACACTGACTCCAAAGCTTTCTGGTCATATGTTAGGGAAGTAAATGGGGGTCAACAAACCGTGGCTTGCTTAAGGGACTGCAACAATATCATTCATACTGACAGTGAGGCTAAAGCCAACATTCTAAACGAATTCTTCCAAAGCATCTTCACGAACGATGTAGCCACCGCGTATCTCCAAGAAACAATTTATACTGAACCCATGGCAAAAATAACAGCGGACGAGCAAGGAATTGCCAAATTGCTCAAAGACATTAAACCAAACAAATCCCTGGGTCCCGAAAACATACCAGCTAGGGTGCTAAAACACTTAGCTCCTAACATCGCCCCGTACCTCGAATTTATATTTAACAAGAGCAGAAAAATGTTGTCATGGGTTAACAAAGCGCAAAGGCCCACATAAAAAGGCCCCAGTAGTGTCCGTAGGGCAGTCAGAAGGGCTCAAGTGGGAGAGAGAGGGGAGCTGTGGAGAGGAGATGGGGGGAGGATTCTGCCGGCAAATAAGGGTTGCCCACATCCTGTGACCCGCAGTCACCAGCCAAAGGGATGGCAGAGGCAGGCCCCTGAATACACTCGCCTCGCCCAGGCTCATCACTGGAGACGTTTGTCGTAAACGCAAAAATTAATCCCTCGCGTGCTTTGTCGACATATGCTAAGCTTGGAGCATTTTGTCCCACTCAAAGGCGTACATAAAAACGAATAGGCAAGCGAAATATGAACAAACTTAATCGTCTAAAAGAGTACTGAGGAAATGTGATGAAAAGGTCAAAGAGTAATGTCATCTTCCTCTATAGTATGTTACAAAATCCTCACAAAGTTGGATTGACTGCCGAATTGGATCGCGTGCATTGTAGAGGAGCTAGATTTGTAAAAATCGTTGTTATGATAAACCTAGTAGCGTAAGCAAAATATAAGGGGTGCTAGGCTGGGAATCACTCACGGAGCGAAGGTTAAATTACAGATTGAAGCTCTTCCATTAATTGGAAGGGCGTCTCTTTAGTAGTGATGCTGAAAATTTCCTTTTTCTTTTTTCCTTTTTTTGGGTGATGGCCTAACACCCCCCGCCACACGCCCTTGCGGCGGCTTGCGGGGTATTATGTAGATGTAGATGTAGAAAATGTTCTATTACCCCCATTGTACCACGGTAGGAGAGATTACGTCAATAAAATTAGAGGGGTCAAGTTAGAACAGATAGATTTAGAAATGTCATTTTTCTCACGAACGATAAGGGATCGGAATAAAATAAGGTTGGTCCGACCGCGCAAAGTATTGTGCGTCAAAAGTAGTCAGCTGTAAAATCACACACCACACAAGTAAAACTGCCATACACCCTAGTGGTGGCTTGCAGGGTATCGTGTTCTAATGTATGTGTATGTCACCGCTAAATCAAAATGTCAAAATCGTCGTCATTTCGGTAACCGATGTCTAAACTAAGATAATATCTATTCGGAATTAACCAAATAAAATTCGAAAAATTGATTTTAAAATAGAATAGTTCATTGAGACTTTGCGTGCATGTGAGCCACGGAGGATGAAACTAACGTTTCCACCCGGATGGAAGACTTTCCTTTTAACTGAAATGCTAGCATTTTCAGAGTTTATTTCGATTTATATTTAACCCGACAGATCTGGTGCTAAAGCTTGAAAATATCGGAAAATTCGGATGAAATTTCAACGTAGTTCGCCATTGTTTGGGCATTACAGAAAAACGACATGTAAAATGTGTCTATTCTTTATAATTCCAATGGAAGTTTCCCTTTGTCCAGGCAAGGAACGTTACCGAAGCTGAAAATTTCAGGAATGCTTGGGTGGCCCCTAATCCTCAAGACATTCTTTTCCCCAATGGAGATTCGTGAAAATGTTTATGACTTCAGGAAATATCTACACGTAGTGGATTTACTAGGTTCGAAATGGATGTGGTTTCCGACCGGTCTACAGCCATCTAGAACTCAGATATGCATGCGAGGATACAGATCAAATTAATTAATTTCACCATGCAATAAAATTTTGTTTTGTTTTAGCCTAATATGCGTTAATTTTGCACATATTTCCTGCAACGAACAAAAAATTCAGCGCAAACGAAATCTTTCCACTAAGATTTTTCATCACTTATTGCGTGTTTTTTGAAATCGTAAACATAACCGAAATTCCGCAATTCGCGACGGAACCTCGGTTATTCCACGCCCGATTTGCTATAATTATTAGCTGTGTTGTAGGTGACTATTCGCAACTGCGGATGGCCAGGGCGTCACTGGCGTACCGTTTTCCCATTGCCGGGCCGTCCTTTGAGTCGGCAGGGGATTTCCCCAGGGTCGCACCCCCGCAAAACAATGCACCTGTGGGGAAGGATTACAGGTCACTGCACTCCTCCTGCCCAAGGCCATGACGTCAAGAGCTCACGGGTATTTCTGGGAGACGTTGTGACGTCGTTAGGAACTGGGAAAAGGGTTAGCGCCCGGTTCCGCGAGCAGAATGCTGGGGATCGCAGACGAGGTTGGCTGGCTGAGAGGAGACTGCGGACGGGCCTAAGGGTTGTGTCTCGAATCGCGACACCACCATTCCCTACTCCTGGCTCTGGACTTCCCTTCCCTTCCCGTACCGATCTCCGTCGTCAGAGTAAGTGTGATTCCCAATAAACAACCTATCGGCCAATTCTGTGTTCCTTCTTGCTCCGTCGCGTCACGGCGACAGCTGCCACTCTCGCCGTGAAACGTGCGAACACCTACAGCGTGAGAAATGCACGAACCCACTTTGCAAGAAAAAAAGCCTGCTTCCGCACATACTGAAAATTTTTCGATTTCTAAAACAATCTTTTCTGTAAACCTCGTTCCTTCTAAATCCCAGGGACTGTCAGGCGAAGATTCCATTCCGAAAGTACAAGGCAGGGATGGCTGCAACCAATATTTATACACTTCCGCAAACACGTCCTGGACTAAGAACCTATAAAAAAGGCGCATTTTTTGGTTCATCCTAATGCGCGTATTTACATCCGCTTCAAATAAACGTTTTCAATTCGCCCAATTCATTACAAATGTAGGAAAATGCTCACAGGTCTTTTTGCATATTAACACCCAAGCATTAATAATTGCCTCGCCCTTAACTTTGTGTCATACGTAGTTTGATGTGCATTAATGGTCATTAGAAACTCTGTAATTTTCAACAATGATTTTAAACCTCCATTCGATTTCAAGCGTTATTGTTGACGTTCAATTATGTTTGACATTTAAAGTCGACTGAGGTACAAGGCCGCAATGCAATATACTTTTTTGTGGAAAATTTCCAATTTAAATTAATCATGATATTCCACCATATCACGCCTGAAACATCTCTTTCTATAACTGTAAGTAAGTTGACGTTGGCGCCGTGGAGTCGAAATCAAACGTAAATGTAAAAACTGCGTGGGAAATTACACAGAGACTAATTACACAGGCCTACAAAAAAAATTTTTTTTGGTACCGGGAATCGTTGTGCTGATTTTAACTATTGTTGTAGAGCTGAATCCAAACACGAAATCCGTTTTTATATAACAGCTCTACTTTTTTAGATATGGCACATCTTACGATTAGTTGTTTTAATATTTGATATATTCCGGAAAATAATTTTCAAAGTTAAATAAATCTATAAGTATACTAATTTATAACCACTCGGCGGTGTTCCTTTTATTTTCAATAAATTGTCAATAGGTTTTATGTATATTTCTATATTGTAGGCCAATGAGATTAAAAAACAAAAATCGTTTGTATCGACTTCGGTAAAAGATGGCGAAATTAGTTCATAAGGTATCCGTTAGATGGCATCCACGTTTTCTGTTCTCTTGACAGCCATTTTTGGTTCATTAGTTGCCCTTGGCTATTCGGAGCAGGTGGACGGACTTTACTTCAAAGTGTAAATTTTTGTAAAACATCATCTAAAAATGAGCTCAAGTCGAAGATGCTGTGTTAATGATCCTGATGTGTTTTGTTACGTTTGTGGGGAATATATGGTAAAAGAAAATAGGAAAAATATTACAGACTTTGTGAAACGTGCATACTTGGGATATTTTGGTGTTAAGCTTGTTGACCAAGATAAAACATGGGCACCGCATTTTGTGTGTAAAACATGTACTGAACATCTGCGGCAATGGACAACAGGACAAAGGAAAAGTCTAAAATTTGGTGTGCCAATGGTGTAAAGAGAACCTATGAACCATATTGACGACTGTTCATCTACATCTACATAATACCCAGCAAGCCGCCGCAAGGGCGTGTGGCGGAGGGTGTTAGGTCACCACCCAAAAAAGGAAAAAAGAAATACCGCATTCAAAACCAACACACACATGCAAACCCCAATCCACAGCAGTGCACACATTCATCGTAACATCCCATCATTCGACGCCCGTGCAAACACTTATTTTTGAATAGTAAATGTTTCGGGAATTAATCGAAAAAATCGCCACAAGTGGACATATCCAGATCTGCCTTCAGCTAGACGCCCGGTACCCCATTCAGAAGAACTACCAATCCCAATATTTCAGACGTTACCAGATATATCTAAGGAAGAATTTGAGTTATTTGAAAACATTTCTCATTCTATTGACGATAGTGGCAGTGACATCTACATCTACATCTACATAATACCCCGCAAGCCGCCGCAAGGGCGTGTGGCGGGGGGTGTTAGGCCACCACCCAAAAAAAGGAAAAAAGAAAAAGGAAAAAAAGAAACACCGCATTCAAAACCAACACACACATGCAAACCCCAATCCACAACAGTGCACACATTCATTGCAACACCCCATCATTCGACGCGCATGCAACCACACATCTACCTATCCTCACTCCAAAAGCATGCAAGTACATACGCTTACCTACAACAAATAATTCCACCCTAGGATGCAGCAAGAAACCTATCACGAACGTGCCAGCTAGTTTATAGCAAGTAGCCAGGCGAAACACCACCACCACAAGAGCGTTCCACACAAAACTCTCTCCCACCCAAGGTGAGGAATCTGGCCCAACGCTGCAGGTGGGAGGAGGGCACACCCGCGGAGAGGGACAAGGGATGGAAGGGTGGAGCATGAAGTTCGTAAAGACGCTCGGGCATGCGGGAAGGGTTCTGACACAACACACAGGAGGCTAGTGAAAGTGCATGCAATTGAGTTCAACTAATTGTTACCTAGGCGCGGAGGGTGGCAAGTGGCATTTTTGTTATCTCCGAGTGTAACCCTAGAGTTGTTATCCCGTATTGTCCGTGGGAAGAAGGAGTCCTTGAGTCTGCTAGTCCTGGCATCTATTTCCCGAATTTCAATGTGACTACGAGTGGGTATCAACAATTCCTCAACTATTTAATCAAAATGAACTAAGCGATCTTGCTAGAGAACTGAACTTATCGAAGGAAGCATCCGAACTACTAACATCAAGACTGCATGAAAAGAATTTACTGCAACCCGGTAAAAAAATAAGTTTTTATCGCACAAGGGAAAAGGATATGCTACCCTTCTTTACTCAAGGAGACAATCTTACATTTTGTTTAGACGTTAGGGGCCTTTTGGAAAAAATGGGACTACTATCACAATATGATGCTAGTGATTGGCGTTTGTTTATTTATAGCTCCAAGCGTAGTTTAAAATGTGTACTTCTTCACAATGGTAACAGGTTTGGCGCAATACCAATCGCTCATTCAAGTAAAATGAAAGAAGAATACGATACAATAGCATTGGTCTTACAGAAGATAAAATACCAGGAACATCGCTGGGTGATTTGTGTAGATTTAAAAATGGTGAACTTTCTTCTTGGGCAGCAAAGTGGCTACACAAAATATCCTAGTTTCTTGTGCCTCTGGGATAGCAGGGACAGACAAAACCACTGGATTAAGTAAGAGTGGCCTAAGAGAGAAAACTTGGTTGTTGGGAAAGAAAACATCATTGCTGAATCTTTAGTTGAAAGAGAGAAAATCATCTTACCGCCTCTACATATTAAACTAGGCCTAATGAAGCAATTTGTAAAGGCTCTTGACAAGGATGGACCATGCTTCGGCTACTTAAGACTAAAGATGCCCCATATAAGTATTGAAAAACTTAAAGCTGGTATTTTTGAGGGGCCACATATCAGACAACTTACAAAGGATCCTGCTTTTGTCGAGTCAATGAATGAGATTGAAAAAATTAGTTGGAAGTCATTTGTTGAGGTCATAAAAAATTTTCCAGGAAATCACAAAATTGAAAATATATTGAGCTGGTAAACATTATGCTCAGTAACTTCAAATCACTTGGATGTAATATGAGCACAAAAGTTCACTACCGACATAGCCACTTAGACAATTTTCTTGGAAATTTAGGAGACACAAGTGAAGAACAAGGTGAAAGATTTCACCAGGATATAAAAACAATGGAAGCTCGCTACTAAGGAAGATGGGATAACCATATGATGGCAGATTACTGCTGGTGTTTAAACCAAGACTGTTTGAACAAAGTGCACTCAAGAAAATCGCGCAAAAGAAGCTTCCGATGACAATTTTTATGTATTTTTTTCTTTTCAATTTGTTTTATTACAGTAAAAAATTTTAGTATTTGTGTTCAATTGTATTGTAAAATGCTGTTGTGTTTGTGGGTGATTTAACAGTCCTAGAAATAAATCAAGTCTTTATATTTAGTGGGTTTTATTATTAATATAATATTCCCATATCAATATGTAGAAGATTTTTTTACGTAAGTAACAACATATCTATATCTTGGAAACTATAGCTGATAGGAAAAACTAGTGTCATAATTGGATTGAGCACCCCAATTGTTCTTTAAATCAACATTAAAAGCTCCGGCACCAAAACCACTGTTGGCCTGTGTTATCGACAGCTGACAGAAAAATGTACCACATGTGGGTGGAAAAAACATACACCGGTTCCAATTTTCGAATTTTTCTCTTAAGATTACCGTACTTCGTATTGTACGTCCGTACCGAACAGCTTTTCAGAAATTTCAATCAGCATCTATGTGTAGATATTTGTTTTTCTTAAAGGTTCCCCCCACCTTTCCTCACCTATTTGATAACCCCCAACCTCCTCAACCCTTACCCTTCCCTCATGGTGCTACACCTCCTGCCACACACCTTTTTTGGTGGCTCGCAGGGTATTAATGTAGATGTATCCCGCAAGCCGCCGCAAGGGCGTGTGGTGTTAGGTCAACACCCGTAATTAAGAATAAAAGAGCATGTAAAATCCACGAATACATGACAATCTGCACCCGAAACTCGATTAAGCTGCAGTGCATAAAGGGTTGTCATTTGACCAGCTCACCCAAGAATATATCCGGAATGGCAAAACAATTTTATAGAGTCGCCCTCAAATGCCTGTTTGAGACCCGTCTATTCTTATCCTATTCAACGATGAAATCATCTCAAGGGACGCTCTCATTTTATTATAACATTACAATGTATATTACATAGTACTTAGCAAACCTGTACATGTCTCAGACTGCTCAGGTGCGAGTGGGGAACGGAGAGTCCGTATGGACAGTGTTACGAAGAGGTGTAAGGCAGGGTTGCCCATTGTCACCGGTACTGTTCAACGTATATGTAGAGGAAATGATTAAAGAGGCATGGGAAGAACTGGAGGTAGGAATGAAAGTCGGAGGGGAATTCGTAAAATCGGTTAGGTTTGCTGATGACCAAGCATTAGTTGCTCAGTCAGCCAAGGGGTTGCAAGCATTGTTGAGTGAATTGGAGGTTCAGTGCGATAAATATGGGATGAGAATCAATATTAATAAAACAAAGGTTATGCGATTTTCCAGAAAGAAAAAGGCTAAGCTAAATATTAAAATAGGCGGGGAAAGAATAGAGCAGGTAGAGCAGTTTACATATCTCGGAAGTGTTTTGGACCAATACGGTCAAAGTGGTAGGGACGTAAGGAGAAGAATTGCGCTAGGCAAGGAGGCTTTCTCAAGGAGGAGGGAGTTGATGACGGGGACGTTGAGTAGGGATGTTAAGACAAGACTCGTAAAAACTCTGATATGGAGCGTAGCTATGTACGGCGCGGAAACGTGGTCGCTGAAGCAGGAGGATAGACGTAGTTTGGAGGCTTTTGAAATGTGGGAGTGGAGAAGAATGGAGAAGGTGAAATGGACCGAAAGGAAAACAAATGAGGAAGTACTAGAGTTGGTGGGTGAGGAGAGGGGTTTGCTGAGAGAAATCCTATGGAGGCAGGAAAAATGGATGAAAGGCGTATTGAGCGGTAGTGGAATGTTGAAGAGGGTAATAGAGGGGAGAATGTTGGGCAAACGAGGAAAGGGCAGGAACAGGATAGGGATGTTGGACGGGATGAAGGGAGGAAAGAAGTACACCGAGATGAAGAGGGATCTGATATAGATTAGTTTGATAGGTGGGGGGTCACAAAATGTTTATTTGATAGTTGTGTCCATCCAAAAACCTACCTTAAACGGTAGATTACCACATAATAATAGAACTTTGCAAGCCACCGCAAAGGTGTGTGTGGCAGGGGATGACTACACAACAGACTCAAATTAATTTTCCCCCTTTGCTCGGTCGGATATCCTGTTCCCTCATCTTTTGTGGGAAACATGACCTTTTAAATCTATCTGTCCCACGATTGGCCAAATATTTAGTGTGAAAACTCGAAATTGAATAGGAGTATAAAGGAGAGATTATAACCTTTTATCTGGGAAAGTGTTTCCAGAGCCAGTAGTCTTGATTCCACTTGTTTGGGAATGGTGCGCACCCGGTCGAGCTTTAAGAATGAAATACTTTGGAGAATCAGTTATGTAACAACTTTCCCTGGGAAAACAAACTCCGCCGAAAGTTTTAGTCACTTCCAGTCACCATTTCCTTTTCCTTTGGAAACGAACTCGCTCACCGGAAGGCTAATGAAGGAAACTGTGTACAGGGTATCAATTTTTTTGGCCTCTTGTCGGAATAAAATATTGAAATTTTGAAGATTAATTCAACTTGGAGAACAAACAGAAGTTCCGCGTTTCGCTTATGTAATGTTTTCCCTTTTAAAATTCTCTCCCCTGATCTCTTCACCCCCAAGGGCAGGTCATCTTCCGGAATAAACTCGTACAAAGTTAGGGGGTTGAATTTCGTAGCTAAAGAAATTAGAGGGGGTACATATTCGCATTTGATGTTCCACCAGTTATTCGTCGGTCAATTTACATTTTGCGATCGAACCACTGTCAAAATATCTAACTCCACATTAAGAGAATGATTATAGTATTTCATTTTTTCCATAACAATACAGAAAAAAATGTATGGTTTCCTCCCCGAAAAGATTTCCATGTCATTCTCTTTTGCCCGACGTGACAGGCGCAACGTGATTGGGCCACGCCTGGACTGTGTACATAGGTAGAGCAACGAGGGAGGCGGGCATCCCTAAAATAAGAGTGTGGGCAAATGAAACGGTTGGGTTAAATGTGTGCACCCTTTTAAGAGATTATATGCGGGGGCATAATGTTTTTACATCTTCCTCGACTCGCAGCATAGGGGAAGATTTTATTTTGATAAAAAGTCAGCTTTAATATCCATAGGTACGTAAATAAGAGTTGGGGCATCATTCTCATATCCGTACCTCACCCAGCAAAGTTTGGCAGTGTTCCCGAATGTTGGGAAAAAAATAAATTTTTGAGGACCATGAACATCGTTACATTTACGAATTCGTTTAAAGCATAAAACTCTATGAAATTTCGAGTGGTTAATTTTCTCCAATATAGTAAACTTAAAGGAATGATAAAGGATAAATTTAATGGTTGAGGAATAAGCCAAAATGTGTAAAATTCACGCAAATTTATTACTGTGGCATTACCGATTTCATTACATCGGTTAAATTTTCTGGTACCTGAAAATACCACTTATGTAATGAAATCGGTAATACCGTGTTATTTAATTTTCGTGAATTTGACAAAGTTTGTCTTATTCCTCAAGATGAACGTTCACAACGTTGAGCCCGATATCACCGAAGTTTTAAGGAATAATACTTATTCCCAACAGTAGTCATCTCACTCCTTCACTTTCCTTCCTCTAACATAAACTCCAGTCAGAACTGTCTGTTGTACTTTAATTTAGTTGGTATTTATAAAAGCTAAATGAATCACAATCTTCCCCTACAACTATTAGTAAAAGAACTGATTCGATTTACTGGCTTTTACAAAGGACCATTAGGAAATCAACTCCTACTTTTTCGATTCTATGTACGTGTAAAACAGTTTTACAATTAAATTAACTTCGCTACTTAAAAAAAAACAAAATTTCGAGAGAACACTCATTGTAGAGTATTTCCACTTCCAACTCGTCCAAGCAAAACACGAGGCGGCTCCCGCAATCAATTGTTGAGGCAACAATTGATCCAAACCTGATTGAAATCAAGCACGGTATAATCCTTTGTTAAACGGAAACTCTGTTCCCGGAAAGAGAGAGCTTGCAGGAGGAACTGCGTCGGTACAACAGCTATTCGACTGCAGTTTGATTCCGTACTCAGCGAGTGTTTGAGTTGATGGTTTATTGCGGTCGAGGAGGCCCTGGGATGGGGAGGTTCCCACCGACACTGAGAGACGCGCGGAGGGTGCGACAGCGTGTCACAGCGAGCCTCGGACCCTGGCCCCCTCTCTTCCTCCGCGAAGGGTTTGCGGGGGCGGGAAGTGAAAGGGGTGAGGGCAGGAGAGGCGATTGCAGCGCCGTGGGCTGTCGAGACGGGAGACCGGAAATTTCAAACTCCTTTCAAAACGGAGCGGAGATATGGAGGGATCGCGCCTCGGCGGAACAGATGACTACGCAGGGAAAACCTGGTATCGAAAGGACGGAAGTGGTCTTTCCGGCAGGAGCAGGTTTTACGACTTTCACTAGAAATGACAGTATATTTTTATGTATTAATTAATGTTTCTCTCTTCTGCATATGGTTCAACTTCTACAAACCAGCATTGCACGCGATATAATCTCCGTTCGCGTCCCATAGAGCTTCACTACTTTTTCAACATTTCAAAACAGGAGACCTGGTTCATATAACAAATACACGTGGGAATAAAAACCGGGTTGTACCGCAGCCTCGACGGTCATCACCAACAGTAAATCATTAACTGTCACTGCTTGCCGCGAGTGAAACAAAATCAATCCAGATTTGAGGCAAGCTCCTTCAATTGCATCATTTAAGAGAATCTTGCATAAGACACTATTAGTCAGAAATTTCCACTTCACATATTAATCTTTCTGTTAAAATCTCATTTCTGGTCTGGGTTATAGGTTTTCTTCTTGTCATTTAATCGTACTGTAGTAATAAAAAAAACTGTGGCAATATTTTTCATTAATTTTTTTCTTTAAAATTTCTTACATCTGCATTATTAAGCAGTCATTTTATTTTCATTGATTTTTTCTCAATATTTCTATGTGCAGATAAGTTCTCCTTTTATCTTCTATTATATTTCATGCATTTAATTATTTTTAATTATTTAATTATTTTTAATTATTTATTCATTTTCAATTTACTAAATTAGAACATTAACATAATCTATCTGTAGGCCTACGAAGGGTTTCCGTACTCCCCTTCATATGCGTGGGCGTTTTCCCAGTGGGTTTTTTCAACAATGATAAAAGCCATATTACCTACGTTTTTCCCAAAATTGTGCATATCTCTCTACACTCTTTGTACTCATGCATATTCATTATAATCGATTATCTTTATGTATTTTTAAAAATATTAGTTTGCTCTAAAATGTAATTATGTTTTCAATGAATGTTTTTGATGATGGGTTGGATGGAAGAATGGACTGCCGCAGCAGTCTCAATCTCGCCCGAATAAAACCGAATTATTATTACAGAGTCAGTACTTCGAAGGGGCTTGCAAGAGATTAAGGCGATCCATATAGAGTTTCATTATCCACATATTTTTAGCTGTGATAGGTCCGCTTTACTGAAAAAGTCTCAATTGAAATGTTTCACTATAGGAGCGGTCACAGCTGCCGAGGTAACACTGAAACCAATTGGGGAAGAGGGAGGGGAAATAAGAATGCAAAAAATGAGGGTTTGAGGAATGCAGGGGGATTTGGAAGCAGATTCGAGGCTGAAACAGAGAGTGTCGGACGAGCGGACAACTGACTACTATAAATGGACCCTTGGAGATCCTTCAGGGTGTTTACCTATCACTGTTATCCCTTCACCGTTATGACACATCTTCAGAGTACAAAGAATTTACAAGTATAACTAGATAAAATGAGGAGACATTTTCGAGGAGAAAGTCAAATGGAAAACTTGATTTGGACCTTGAAGTTATGAAACCACTCTCCGCTCCGACCAAGAACATGATGCTCAAAATACTTAGAAGTGATCTAGAAAACTTGAAATTGAAGATAAACAAGAAGACCAAGATAATGGAACAGAGAAAACAAATTGTGAAAACTGACATAAAAATAGACAACACTTCTTTGGATCATGTTGAAAATCTTTGCTAATATGGGAGTATTATTACCAACATAATTATGTGTGTGAGACTGAGATACAGAGAAAAATAACTATGGTATAACAAGCATTTCTAAACAAGAAGAATTTACCTATCAATATATACCGTAACCATATAAACATAGAAACGAGAAAAATGTTCATCAAAATGTACGGTTGGAGTGCATTATGGATAATGATTCGAAGTGTCGGCAAACGTGGACCACCAACCCAGAGGAAGACCCGAGAAAACTTCATTATGGAGTATATTGTGATATGGATGTGAGACAGGGGCAATCGGAAAAGCGGAGAGGAAATTGCTTGGAGCAATGTACATTTGGACTTAGAGGAAACTAAGAAATACAACCTGGTTGGAAGTAAAAGTAATGAAAAGAAGTTATCAGTAGTGTAAACCAAAAGAAATCGCAAAAAGAATCGCTTATAAGGAACAATAGGGCAAAGAAGAACAAAATTAATCGGACATTCAATAACCAATTCCTTAAGGACATATTTGAAGAGGAAGTTTTAGGGAAAAGAGGACGTCCCAGAGCTGGTTTCTTCATGAATATGGAGCGATGAGATGGACTTCAGATCATATGGTTGCCTGAATAAAGCAGCAGTGAATCATGAGGCGTGGGTAGATATTGCGACGAGGCACTACTTTTGGTGTCGGATGATTTGATGAAACCGCTCGCAGGGAAAGTATTTGAGCAAAATCAAGCAGGTGTGCGGGAAAGCTCCTGGAATATCCAATTTTGGTGACTGATTTTCAGATGTAAAATGAACATTAATGAGACTGCATACATGTATTATTTAAATAGATATTGAATACAAATTATCAAAATACAAATAACAAAATTAATCAAAAGATTAAGTGTACAACATAGATTTGAGATTTTTCCACGGGGATAGGGTGAAATACAAGTGACCAGAATAATATTGTTCGACCATGGTATGGGACATGTTCGGGTCAAAATTAGTCTGGTGTGTATTCACCCCCTGCCATACATCATATCGATGGCTCGCAGTGTACTAAAATATCTACTGAATAAAATTTAGAATAAAATAAATTCAGCCGAACCTGGACGGAGATTCACTATTGCATCACCGGAAAATAATAATTAAAATAAGATAATGTGACCGGAAAATCACGAATTAAGGAATGAAGGATGGAGGAATAAGTCGAGCAGGTAAAAGAAAGGAATCAAACTGAGTCAGGAAGAACTTCAAGTTAAAAATGGCAATGGATTAGGTGTTAATTCAATTTGAATGCAGTTCGCAAGTGGATGTTGCACACTCCGTAGCTCAAACTGGGGAGCTGGCGAGCCGACACTGCCGTCGCCCGCGCGGAATAATAATTCGTCCGTTTCAACGCATCTTCCGTGAGCCATTTTTAAGGCGTCGATCAGAGCGAGAACTCGCAATTTCATATAAACTTCTTTTCAAAAACGAGAAAGTAGTCATATCAATAAAATTAAAGAGATAGTAGAACAGATGTCACTAAGATATAATTTTTCCCAAGAAATATGAAGTAGAAGAAAAACATTAGTTTTTTTATCAATTTTATTCATGTAATTTATTTATTTTAGTACCTTCCAAGCCACCACTGGCGTGTATGGCGGGGGGGTGAATATACAACATACTAATTTAAATCCGAAACTGACCCTACCGCAGTCGGAAAATGTTATCCTGATCCCTTATCGTTCGTGGAAAAATGACATCTTTACCCTGTTGTACACTTAATCTCGCTCATTTTGTTTACGTGATCTCTCCTACCGTAGTACGATGGGGGTAATGACACATTTTCACCATCACTGCTAATGATACGTCCCCCCAATTTATGCAAGAGATTTTACCTGTACCTTAAAAATAGCTCCAATGAGTGATTCCAAACCTAGCTCCTCTAATATTTTGGGTATCCTACTACGTTTATCGTAATAACGTTTCAAAAATCTAGCTCATCTACGCTGCACTCGAACCAATTCGGCATTCAGTTCAACATCGTGAGGATCCCATAATATAATAGCAGCATATTCTAGATGAGGCCTAACCAACGAAATGTAACATTTCTCTTTGACCTTTTCATCGCATTTCCCCAATACTCTTATAATAAATCCTATTTTTTTGTTAGCTTGTCCCCGTATTGTTTCAGCCAGGAATGATCGTGAATTAGGGTAACGCCTAGGTATTAAAGTGAGTGTACACATTCTATTTCGGTATTCCCGATGTAGTGGGCGTTTTAAAGAGAATTTATATTTTCCCAAAAATTCTTCAATATGCACTTTTTAAGTGCAATTCTAATTGCCAAATGTCGCACCTGCGTTCTATAGAATTAAGATCATCTGATAAAGCTGCTGTGTCCTCAGGATCACGGATACGCAAAATACGTAATATTAGTACGTAAAATAGGTTCGATAACACTCCTCTGGGGAATACTTGAAGTAACTTCTACTGAATTTTGTCAGATATTGTTACTATGACGTATTAATAATTTAATACTAATAAATAATAGCAATATAGTTCTACCCTCTTTCGAAATCTCCAAAATTCTACCGAGAATTAAAATGCTTTGCGCTAAATGTTCTTGGTTCTATGTATTCCTCCCAAAAAATAACTTTTGTTCCCCCTTACCACATCTGTTACTTTGTTCTTTCATTTCTATTTTTCTTTTTTAAACAGCTCCAACGGGTCTGATCGACCTGACGGAGTGATACAAATTATAGACCACTGACACAATGGCATGGGAAGTGTTCACAAAATGGCCACAATAAACCTGAAAACTAACCTAAAAATTTCGCTAGCCCAAGAAAATAGCCATGAAGTTCACCTGAAACTACTGGCATTCCTCATTTTTTAAAGCAGGAAAGTCTCTCGATATCGGAATGGCCGTCGATTATTAGAGACAGAATTTCAGGTCAAAGTAGTTGACTAAAAAACGCCCAATACCACGCATGATATACTATCGGCGGAGGAAGCGGGAAAAACAACAATTCAGAGCCTCACCCCGGTCATATCACCCTTCCCACCGCGCAAAAAACCATTGTCACCGGAGGAGGTCGAGAAAGAAGTGAAGATAAAATATGGGATATCGGAAACGTCCCGACCAGACCCATTTTTGGGTAAGTCATTTACCAATGGACCAGTGCACTTGTGGTCCATTCACATTCCTTATATATTAGTGACGAAATTGCGACGAGGCTCGAATTTGGCCGGTGGCTATTTAAAAGACAACGGATTTGCATTCCAAACGGAAGATAGTCATGATTCTGGAATCCGTGAAAATGGAACGGTAGATATTGAGTACCTGCATAATCATAATATTCATGCAGAGGGTAAATTTGTGACTCCCGGAGGCATTTATCCGGGATGAAGGAGAAAGATGAATAACTGCAATTTAATTTTCCCAGCGAATAGAATAATTCTTTCAAGGTTTTTATCGTCACATTGACTGCTATCATGATTGTTAGTATTCAAATAACCTGATGAGTCTACATGCAATCGCGCAAGCATCAGAGAAAATATGGACACATGCGAGACACACACACACACACGTATATCTGGAATGTTTTTGCCCCTGTGAGTGTATTTTGTTACTTTGACAGAGTTAAGTCACTCGTTTATAATGTTAACTGAGTTTCAACAGAATTTCGAAGTTGTTCTCGTGGTGAGGAAAAGAAGCCGGCCGCATTAACTCATCAGGAATAGAAATGATCCGCAAAAGGTGTCAATAGAAATAAATTGTGACTTCATTATAGTCACATGCCAGGAATATTTACTCTTTGACTTTTTGAAATTATTGGAAGCCTTTTCCTGTTAATATATTCTCATTGATCAATGGTTTGGAAGAGAAATCCGAACTGAATTGTAATATATGTGTGTCACTCGTATTTCGTTTGATAGTAATGACTACGCCAATGTTTCAAAATGCTAATTCGCTAGGTTAAAAAATTCAAAAATGAGATCAAGCACTGCATCTCATTACCCGGGATGGACGATGGCTAATCAGAACATATGCAGTGCAGATATACTATAAATAAAAAATGATAAGAATAACTCACGTTAAAAAACAGCAATGCATTGCAAAATATTTAAACCCTGGTTATCATATCATTCTTTTTGGCGATTTGAGCAAAAAACCGTTCAATAACATTTACAAGTAATGCTCATAACTGATCATCCATCAACAAATGTCAAACAAAATGTTGGAATACATTTTTCAAATGTTGTTAATTGTTATTGGCTGTGGCAATATGAGAATTCGCGGTGGATAAATTATTCCAGAATTCGAGAAAACAACTGAAATGGGAATTCGCAAAAAAAGTGGGTTCCACCCGTTGACAATTCATAAATAATTCCATAGAAAGGTGGCTCCTTGAATCATTTTTCGATATGCGAATTGACACGCGGATTTGCACTGTATACTACCTTGAACAAAAAGTTCCCGGAATAACCACCGTGTGGCGCTTCCATCGTTCCGATTTGAGTTCTGTTTTTTTGTTAAATTGGTACATCTGTTGTTGATATTCCCTTTAAATCTTAGTGTCGTAACTTGACATTTGCAAAAGTTACGTAGCCAAGAGTACATCTATCTCTGTGTGTGTTGGCGATTTTTTACAATTGCAGAAATGGATTTAAATTTGCAACAACGAACTTGTATTAAATTTTGCGTAAAAAACGGATTTAGTGGCGCACGGACGTTGGAAATGTTGGAAAAGTGTTTCGGCAACGATTCTCTAAAAAAACGGTCCTTTACCAGTGGCACGAGCGGTTCAGAAGTGGTCGTGAGTCAATCGAAGATGATGAACGCAGTGGCAGACCATCGACATCGAAATTCGGTGAAAAAATTGATAAAGTAAAAGAAATGTTGGTCAATAACCGCAAATTAACCATCAGAGAAATAGCGGAGGACTTGAACATTGCCTATGGATCCGCCCAAGACATTGTGGTTTATGATTTGGGTTTCCGTCGTGTAGCAGCAAAGTTGGTGCCAAAAGACCTCAAGACTGGGTTTATGAGTACGACACGCAATCCAGACATCAGGCAAGTGAATGGCGTTCACCAAATGAGCCGAGACCAAAAAAACCACGTCGTTTCCAGTCAAAAAAGAAGGCAATGCTGACGTTTTTCATGGATTACAACGGTGTAGTGCATCATGAATTTTTGCCAGAAGGCCAGACAGTAAACAAAGAGTATTATTTGGGCGCTATGAGACGTTTGCGTGAAGCAATTCGCCGAAAGAGACCAGAAATCGTCGCACAGTGCGTCGAGGCCGTCGCACAGTGTTATTCGTTTATTTTTTGACGAAAAATGCAACAAATACCATCCAACAGCCACCGAATTCACCTGATTCGGCTCCCTGTGACTTCTTTCTGTTCAATCGAGTTAAAAAACCATTATGGGGAACGCGTTTTAGCAGCCGAGAGGAAGTAATAGAAAAATCGCAGGAAGCACTGATGGACATACCGAAAACCGAATATAAAAAATGTTTCGAGGATTGGATCAAGCGCTGGCATAAGTGTGTTGCAGTCGATGGGGATTACTTTGAAGGGGACAATATAGATTTAGATGAATAAACTTGTATTTTTAATTTTATGAATAAATTCCGGGAACTTTTTGATCACTGTAGTATGTGCCGTGGTGTACCAACTTTATTGTCCTTTGCCTCGCAGGACATAACAATGTGCGGACAATGTTTGCATATTCGTACAATTTATCTAACTAACCTACATTTTTTCGAAGCATCCGTCGATATCACCCGGAGCAGACGGGAGCAGACTCGACCACGGCTTAGAAAAAATCATGGATTCACCGAATGTAGTGTGCCAGGGAATAGTTTTCGTTTTGGTTCTAATATTGATACCGCCAACTCAAAATCAGATGCAATGTAAAGAATTGTTTTATTTGAGTCATTTACGGCATATCTTTAGCGAGAAGTACGCATCAATTATTCTATTCATCCACATGAAAAAATAAAATGAGAGCTGACAGTAGAAGTGTTCACCCAATATTTTAAGTCGGCACGTTCACTGAAAACTAAGGCATTATCCCTCCAAATATTCAAAAAATCTAAAAGTGATTCGCCAACTATAAAGACTGTTCTTCCTACTTCCTACCACCGCAGAAAATCCTCAAACACTCTAATGGCTCACCACAGACTACTCTAACAAAGGGTTTTATACATTTGGATATCACTGTGTTCTCGGGCTAATCTTCCCGATAATCTTTCTTGAAAGGAGTAAGTATGTTTAAGATGAAGGACAAGTTTGATATCGTTATTACAAAAATCGTTTGAGACATGAAGAAAAACTACTTATTTACTGATAAAGCTGATCTTTGACGGATTAAATCGCATGTATTCCCTTTAAAATATATTTATACCTTCAAACGGTGTCTTGGGACACTTAAGTGTTTAAGGAAGAACAAATCTTTCAAATTTCCCGCCATGAGGAGATATGGCACCTGTGATTAAAATATATTATGCTAATATTGGTCCGCATCATAGTTCAGGTTTTAATAGACCAATAAATCATTAGTGCCCATGCAACGTACATTTGACGCAATTTAAAAATGTCAACATTGCCTAAGGCCTAAATCCTGGAATTTAATAATAACGTGGAAGTACATGAGTTAATTGAATTTTAGAATTAAATAATAGCACCTCTTCCCAAGAGGTTAAAACATTTCTCATCACCGTTTTTTATAGTTTAACAATATCAGCATGACCATATTCAAAAGATTAACTTCAAATAAAATAAGAATTTTCCGAACATTATTTTGAAATGATTTATTATTAAGTTATCTAACAGTTAACGAAGATTTTGAATGGACACAACTACCATATGAATATTATTTGTGAATCCTAAAAACAGACCCCCAAACAGCCTACATTACAACGAGTCCCCATTCATCTCTAGCTTCATATAGCTTGTACGTCATTGGATAATTTTTTTTTGCATCCTATGGTGTAATTACAGGTACAGGTGTAATTACCTGTATATGTTAGATAATAGCATATGTAATTGTATGCGTGTAAAATGAAAGAAGGTAGAAAAGTATGTCCATGCATGTAAAATGATAGGATGTTTCTAATAATGTATGCACCACTGTGGATGTGGGTTTGCATTTATGTGTTGGTTTTCAATGTGGTTTTTCTTTTCTCCCTTTTCTGGGTGGTCACCTAACACCCCCCGCCACATGCCCTTGCGGCGGCTTGCGGGGTATCATGTAGATAAGATCTCTGTGTACTTCCTTCCTTCATGCATCCCTCAAATTCCCTATCCTGCTCCTGCCCTTTCCTTATTTGTCTAACATTCTCCCCTCTATCACAGTCTTCAACACCTCACAGCCGATCAATACGCCCTTCATCCATTTTTACTGCCTCCATATGATTTCTCCCAACAAATCCCTCTCCCCGCCCACCATCAGTAGCACTTCCTCATTTGTTTTCCTTTCTGTCCGGATAAATAAATCATTGGGATCTCTCGATATGGACGGAGTTAAGTCTGAAAAATGTACACTTTATCGGTTCACCTGCGGTCACGCCAGTGGCCAAGAGGACATGGGGGTTCATGCGAGTGTCATGAACATCCGTTCAACGACAAGTCCACGTCATTCAGTGCCAATAAACCTCACAACCAAGAAGTCACATCCTCCCTTCGTTCCACTGGAGTAAAAAAGAGAGAGAAAAAAGGAGCATCACGAATCGGCAGCGTCACCTCACACCCGCGGCTAGAAGTTCAAAACAATCGCTCCGGTTCCCTGGGAGCTTCATCATTTCACCGCGTGGTGGCGTTGAAGGGAAGGGCGAGGACGTCGGGGTCGTTGACGAGGCTAATAATTAATTGTGACCGCCTCTCCTCTGTTTACTCCGCACACATTTCAGCCTTGATGAAACCCCCAGCAGTGACGACGCTTGCAGAAACACCAACGACTGACCACAATGCGGCACGTTAGCCACATGCCTAGCAAGGGGGGTCAAATGGGGTCTGAAAATCTCTCTCTCAACAGCCGTCCCATTAAAGCAACACAATGGGATGGCGTCCTTACTGGTTAGGTCTTCCAACCACGAGAGAAGAAAAACTCAATCAAGCAATCCAGTTATTTTAATAATTGACATTACTGCAAATTAAAATGCGCCAAGAGTTAGAATAGGAACTATTTCATTCAACTCCGAGGTTCCCTCTCCTATTTTTGACATTGAATTGGAAAATCATTAGAAACAAACTGCTTTAAAAATCAATTCTGCGTGTGTGTAGGCACTAAACTTAGCTAGAGGTATTTCCATAGAAAATCCCATTCTTTCCCGAAAATAATTAACAGAGCTATGAGGCGACGTTTAAGAATAAAAAATAATGAATGTCTAACGAAGGTTTCTCCCAACAGAAGCTCTATCGACATGAATGCCACAACTCCGTGCAATTGAATATACTTTCAGATTAAAACCGCAGGAATCTCCAACGTTATCACAGGCTGTCACATACCGATAGCATAACAACCAAATTTAAGGAGCAATGTTCGAAGAATGGTTTTGCAAGTAGAACGCTGCGCACAAATCGCAGGGGGTTGTGAAATTACTCGGGGCGGTATTGCAACGCACAGTGCTAGAGCAGAAAGCACCTGGCGGAAATTCCCGAGCGGATGAATTCACCTCCGTAAAAAACCAAATGGATTCCACGTAAGGAATAAGGGCAGAACCAACAATGATTAAGAGGAAACGATGGGGCTCCTACTCAAACACAAATATTTTGTGAAAATGCAGTTTCTATGTATTTTTCATTTTATTGCGTTAGTTTGTAACAATTTTAATAAGAAAACTACTAAATCGATTTTCACCGTTCTTTTTACAAGCTGTTTAGTTCTGACCACATAGAAGAGTAAAAAGAGAGCAAAGGACAATTGAGGTGAAACTTCCGTCAACCTCTGTGATAGTAAGAGGCCTTTCAATACGTACGAATAAGGAGTAAATACTAATCTCGTTTTACCTTTCCCACTATTCGAGAGCACTCGCTCGAAATTGCGAAAAGCCTCGTTAAAGCACTGCCCTTGTGAAGTTACATCGCATTAGTTGCATCTCCGGTCACGAGAGGACGCAGTGAGTACGTGAGTAAACAAGAAATTTCGTTGCCTTGGGCAACACGCAAATAAAAAGTCAACACTGACCGGAGGAAGTGAACAGCATTAGGTGGCTCTGCACCCAGCCACTGAAACTTGGTAGAATAATTTTGAAAAAAAAGAGGAAAACTGTAAATTCTCTTTCTCTTTCCTTGAAAAAGTCGATCGACTTGACTCGTTTAGTCTATTGTGAAAACTGGAAATAAAGGGGCCGGAATGAGTACATTGAACGCTACGGCTTTTGAAATAAATTAAACAAATTCAACCCATGGTCATTTTCCTCACTTAATTAACACGTTACTACCTGTTTCCACAGTTGACAGCCATCCTCATCGTGACTTGAATAGCTTTCCATAGTATGAAAGAACTTCACATTGCTAGGCCTTATTTCATTGAAACTGATTAAGCGCGCCGTGTTAGTTTGGCCACGACGAGAGAATCAATCGAAATAAAAAACACACGCGCGAGAGAAGAATGAACGAACTGTCGGGAGACAAATAAAACGGAGGAAGTGATCGATGGATAGCGACGACCAGGACCAGGATTATTGCGAGTCTCCGCAACAAGAGGGGATATGAAACGAGGCATAAATATGTTTCGGGTACCAGGTCTTCCTGGGAAATCATAACTGGCAAAGGGAAAAAAACTCGGCTCTCAGCAAATATGTGAATTTCACACGCCGTATAGGAATGGGTGAACTCTACCATCAGCTACCAAACCGACTTTCAGGTTGATGAATGTGTTTTCTAATGGTATAAATGTGACAGAAGAAAAATAGGGTTATAGTAGCATGGAAAAATTAGTAAGAGATTTCCAATAAGTTTTATGGAAGGCTTTTTTGACATTTTTTATTCCTTGACTCCCTGCTCCAATTGACTTCGTCAACTTACTACCAAGCTCCAGATAGCGCAGTTTATCTTGAGTTTTACGATGTGTTGGTAGTGAACAAATTCGGAAAAGAATCCATAGAGTTTTGTTCGGGTTCGGAAGAAAAGTGACGGTCTACTTATTCAACTATTGCTACCGATTTTTAAAGAGTTGCTTCCGTGAGATTCAAAGCTCCTGCGGGTGAAACAAATGTACTGTTCAGAGGATGATTCTGAATTCCACCGTAACCCTCTAAAGTATTGAATAATTGCAAAAAAAACTCCAATAATCGTAAACAATGTTTACGGCTATTGGAACTTTGTTTTTTTCAATTATTCAATACTATTAGCCGTAATAACTCAATTCATTCATTATTGCTATGGCTTCCTGAGGTGTTTCGGTTTCCGGGAAGGGCAACTTGACAAATTCCTGGCCTAATCATACCTTATAGCCCCGCAAGACGATCGCCTTGTTCAGCGAACGCTGGAGAAACAGCCTCAAATCAGGGTTGGAGAGTATTGTAATATTATCGGGTATCTTCCGGAAGAGCCGGTAGTGTTGTCAAATCCTTTTCTCTATCGTGCCAAGTTCAGCGGCATCCGAGAGCATGCGGTGTATGGCAGGCTATGTTCCAAATCTGGATTCTTCGGGAGCTCGCATTAGTCCAACTCTACAAGTCCGTGAAATCACACTGCAGGAAGGAATTAATAAATAGCAAATTCTAAATGGCACCTATTATTTAAGATTTATTGTTAGTAATTTTAGAACCCTGAAAGCCACCGCTAGGTGTGTAGCAGGGGATTAATGCACACCGGACTAATTTTGACCCGAACATGACCCATACCCCGAATCGACAATGTTATTCTGATCCCTTATCCTTCGTGGAAAAAATGACATTTTAAACCCACCTCTTCTACTCATATTTTCTCTGATATAATCGACATGGTCTCTCATACCGTAGTACGATGGGGTTGCCCCCATTATCCCCCATCATTATCAACATCACTGTTAAAGAGACCTCCTTCCAATTCACATGCAAGAGCTTCAATCTGTAATTTAACCCTCGTTCCGTGAGTGATTCCCAGCCTACCTCCTCTAATATTTTGGATACGCTACTTTAATACCGTCCCTTTTGCAGTGATGCTAAAAATGTATTATTACCCCATCTTACTACGTTAGGGGAGAACATGTCGATAAAAGAAGAGAGATAATGAGGAGAACAGATAGATTTAAGATGTCGTTTTTTCCACGAACGATAGGGGATCAGAATATCAACCCGACCACGGTAGGGTCATATTCGGGTCTAAATCAGTCTGGTGTGTATTCGCTCCCTGCCAAACACCCTAGCGGTGGCTTTCAGGATACTAGCATACTAATAAAAAACTATTTAAATCGTTCATTTTTCTGTTCTCATCATCTTGATCATAGTGGAGCCGCGAAACAATGCCTGAGAAACGCTTAGCAAAAGCATTTGACATGCATTGATGCCACATGAATAACTCCCAAAAATAGAGAAGTCCCCAGTGCCAAATGGTAGCCCTCGTGGAGGCATTAGAATGTTTTCGTTCGGATATCCCAGCAAAAGCTTCCGCCTCTCGTTCGCTCTCAAGCAACCGAGTTCGCTCAACACGCTTCATTAAAATGAAACTATTTCTCTCTCTCCCACTATATACAAGTGTGTATACGTGTATATATCTCGTACTCGTATATATCTCCAGCGTGTGTACTGCCTTAGTCGAGCGAGGAAATGATTAAAGCACCCTTTTAGGCCGTAATGCTAACCGTGAGACCAATGGCTTCCCGGGCGCGACTCACTGCGGTATCTACCGTAAAGAACTAAGGAGGGGACCTCAGTATTGCTCCCTCTAAATGAATCAGAATCATATCGTCTTACATAACAGAAATAAATCCCCGTTTAAGCTTCGGAGGGCTTATTTAGCGAAAGGGACCGCGGAAAGAGAGGGAGAGGGTGATGGGGAAAGTACTATAATGCCCTAACCCACACTTCACCCCCAAACCCTCCCTCCCACCCTGCGCTACGTGGGGCAGAGGAGGGATGGGTGGCGCCCTTAATGAACTTAGCGCAGATTGCCAAGGGACGCTGCCGGCAAGCAAAAAGGTCTTTGCGGGCGAAAAGGGTTTCTGTTTATAATGGATTAGGAGGTGTTCCGGGGCGAGGGGAGGAAGAAAGAAGAGATGAGGAGGAGACGAAAGACTTTAGGAAGACGAGTCGGCGGGAACACCGCCGTGCTCTGAATCGGTGATCGGGCGCGCGAGGGATGGATATGGACACTGTGCTAGGTATCGGGTGAGCGGGAGGGACGGCGATAGCGTCCGCATGTGTACGAAGGGACGGCCAGGCGTCCTAATCAAGGCGGGCCAACGAGATGTCCCCCCCCCGTCCCGGTCTTATATCCGAGGTCGTATTGCGGACGCCACTGTTAATCTTCCTTGCGCGTGACCCCCCCCCGGATTACGGTGGGGCCACAGTGAGGTGCTGATAGAATACGATTGTTCTTCCCAGACACCTTTTGGTTCTTCTCCTTCCTATGTTACACTTATTTGAACGCAGTTGCGATTCCGCAAATATCTATGCCCTCGATATATGACCTAACGGCGAGAGAAGAAACTTCTGCAGGGGAAATATATATAGACATTTATTTAACTGGGATGGCCATCGCGGGTCAGGTTAGTGTAGCGGCAATGAAACAAAAAGAGATTTATCAGATGACCTAAATACTATACATAACTGGTGGGACACTTAGAATTAAACCTTTAAAAAATGGATAGTAATGAATCTTTGGTAAAGGAGCAATTCCCTCCCGAACGCCTACTGCATCGGAACACCGAAATGGAATGTGTAGACTAGATTAAATACCAAGGCGTTACTCTCAATTACCACTTCTGGGTGAAACACATACGAGGACTATGTGGACATGATGACGAAACATTAGGATTTATTAGAAGAGTATTGAGTAAATGTGATGAAAAGGTCAAAGAGATAAGTTATGTTTTGCTGGTCAGACCTCATTTGGAATATGCTGCTTACATATGGGATCCTCACGAAGTCGGATTGATTTCCGAATTGGATAGCGTACAGCGCAGAGGAGATAGATTTGTAAAGCGTTGTTATGATAAAATTTGTAGCGTATCCAAAATATTAGAGCAGCTAGCCTGAGAATCATTCAATGAAGCGGAGGTTGAATCACAGATAAATCCCTTGCATATGAATTGTAATAAAGTCTCTTTAGCAGTGATGTTGAAGATGTATTAATACCTCTATCGTACTACGGCAGGAGAGAACAGGTCAATAAAAATTAGAGAGATGTAGAATAACTAGATTTAAATGTCATTTTCCCACGAACTATATGGAATCAGAGTAACGTTTCCGACCGCGGTAAGGTCATATTTGGGTCAAAATTAATCTGGTGTGTATTTAACACTTGCCATACACCAAAAATCGGTGGTTTGCAGGGTACTAAAATACTTACAATGCCTAAAAAAACGCAAACGTCGATGTCTGCCGCGGCTCGCTTTAAAAAACCATTCGTTGGATCGGTACTCACGATTGTCTGCTCCTTACTGGTCAGGTTAACTGCAAACTCGGTCTCAAGATTATTCCAACTGACCACACACTAACCCGGCAGTGCAAATGTTTGGAAATGTCCAGGAGGCTTACGAGCTTAAAGTTTGGAAGCTGGGAAATAATTTGCACAAGGCATCTGGAATGGCTGTAGTAATGCCTAACACAAGGCCTCGATCCCTAGGCCTCATAACCACCATTCTCCTACGATTCCTATAATTATGTAAGGAGAACGATCACTTCGTACATAAGTCGTTTGCTCTTTAAATCATTGGCTGCATCAACTATCCTCGATTGATATTTAATGGTTCTGAATGCAACGCTCAAAAAATCACGACCATGGGTTTTCTTATAATTCACTCTCAAACATAAATTCTTTAAAAATAAAATTCTGGAAAATAAACCTTTGAGCTACATTCAGTCTCTGGATATATAAACAAGGTACTCATCATGTGACTTCGTTAAATGCGACAAAATATCTTTTTAGAAGTAGGAGAAAAAGGAAGTAAAATACTTGGGCAAGCCGCGAGTGATATTAAAACATTGTGCGCAAAATATATCGAGGAAGTGCGACAAAGTTGCATAACTGAGGCAGACAACATTGGAACAGGAACTGCGCCAAACAAGGCAAAGTATTTGCTTCGAGTGATAAACAAGACTCACAAAAGTATTTTTTTTCTACATTTCCATTGGCATTTTGAATTGTAATAGAATATAATTTGAACATCGATAGTCCCCTTTGACCATCTAATGAAAACATTAATATAACAAAACTCCCGCTCAAATCCCTGAATTACTTCAGGCGAGAACGAATGGTGATTATTTTTTAACAAATGCTAGTGAACGACAACGATTTCCCGCTGCTTACTTGCCTTGCTCTTGAAATTCATGCGGACACGTTTTCACAACGCCCACTACGGCAAGATACTCTAAATCACAAAATTTAAAAGATCATTTACTTACTCAGATAACGTCTGCCATATTCATTAGCTGAAGAAGTCATTTCTTACCTAAAAGAGAAAAAGAAAAGCATCTTTACTGTCGGCATCAGAGAAAATAGCATTAATCTCTAAAATGGCACATTGATTATCAAGAAAAACGGTCGCGATAAACCAAATATGGAGTGCAACCACCGAATTTACAATCATGCACAAAAGAAGAAGATTTGGGTTTCATAAAGGCAAAGGCAATAAATCAACTGAATTCAAATAAAAATATGAATATTTCGACTCTTCGGGATTACGAAAAAAACGTTTAACGCTAAGTATTAAGACTAAAACAACTCTTCGATTGTGAAGATTTCAAAATTAATAATTCAAATCTCTCGCGGATTACGGCCTTTCAATTGCAATGAAACCCAAAAATAATGAGTTTAAAAACTTTACATTTTATGAAGTGGTTCAACGTGTCGCACAACACTCAAAATTAGGCGAGAAAACATTTGGGAAAAATCGACTAATCACATTTATTCATGATTGCTACACTTTTTTCCATTATTCGTCAATGATATTTCTTCATTGCAAATTTCGTAACAATGTGTCCTTTTTTCGTGAACGATAAGGGATCAGAATAACATTGTCCGACCGCGGTAGTGATATTCAGGTCTAAATCAGTCCGTCGTATACTCACCCCTTGGCAAATACTCTAGCGTTGGCTTGCAGGATACTTAAATAAAATAAATAAAAAAGCTTAGTACTCTTTTTGCCAATAATTGCCGATGGTGAAGGACACAAACTATTTGACAGTGTCACAGCACCACAATATTTACAATAAACTTTAGTCAGTTTGACAATATAACGGTAAAGGTAAAACGAAAAACCTTTAACAAATAAGCAAGTCAAGTTTTGACTACGCAAACTTAGATGGTTTTTCAACGAGCAGATGAGCCATTCCACAAGCGTATGCACCGCAAATACGTGCGTAGAACAATATTTAAAGAAAACTCCCTTTCCCTTCCGTCGCCAGTCACCTGGAGAAGACTCCGATGACATTGCCATGCTGTGCCTTCTCGAGTAGCTCTAAACAAATGACGACCAGAATGAGCAAAGCCCTCCAATAAAAGATGGAGATCTGCGGCCGCCGGTTGATGGTGCTCAGTTTTATGTATCCTATCCCCACTAGGTGCTTCTTTATTTCCCACAATCCCCTTCCCCCCACAGCACTAATGGCATCGAAGCATTATTTCCAAATCGGTGCCGGCGATTCGATCCGTTTTCATCACACATTGCTGCCACCCCTGCTCGAACAGAGCAAGAGGGCGGAAAATCCGGAATTTCGACTGTCTTTCGAAGGAACATAAATAACTCCGTAAGAGGAGAAGATTGGACGACTGGCCTCCTCCAAGCCCCTTCCCCCTCCCGCCAAACCCCTTCCCGGCTACCACCGCAAACCCCCGTCCGCCTCGCTCCATGTCCCTCGACGTCCCCCTCTCGAACAAGGCTCGACTCCGCACCCGTACGCAAAACTTGCGTCTTTTGTCTTCCGTGGCTTCTTCTGTCTCTCCTTCCGCATGGTGTGCCACGAAAGAAACTTGGAGAAGCACATTCTTATTAACTTTTTTAAGGGAAAAAATGGAAAAGAGGAAGGAAAAAACGTATATTCAGCCCGAGAAAATCGATAGCCGAACCGAACGGGCGGTTTAAACGGGAATTCAGTCGCACCGCTCCAGAGAGCTAAACGGACTCCCGAGTCGGCGTAGTTTCGATATGCAGGGAACAATTGCGAAGCACATAAATTAAAAGAAATAAAAATCCAAAAAAAAATTATGTTTAGGTTTAATTGGAGTTGCTGGCTGTTGTCATGACCTACTGTTGTATTGGAGCTATACGCGTCCGCGACTTCTCTATGCTCGGAAGAATTTTTGTGAAAAACTATGCAAATATATGTGACTGCTATTGACAGAATGGACAACGGTATTATTTAAAAGCGCTCGCTGTTATCCCATGATTTAGGTACACTAACCTCACAAGCGTGCAGTGCGTCAAATATGGAATTCTTTTTTTGTATATTTGCAATTTCTATTCAAGTCGGAAATCTTTGATCTAATTTCGTACCCTATGAAAGTAAGTGGTTTGACTTCCGTTTGTTAAGAAGTTGGTATTTCTTTATTTTCTCAAGAATTCATATGCGATCGTGTTCCTGCAACCACGTGCCTATGATTGGTAATAATAGATCATGTTGTTGTGATTGTAACAGTTTTAAATTGAGTCCGCAATTCCAAATTACATTCTGCACTCCTCTGCTTTGTTTAAAGTTTTTAACTGAAATGAATGTATGATCAAGCTTATCGTTAAATCTAATGATACAAGTCATTCTTTTCATTGTTGAAAGTCTCGAATTTGGTTTCGATTATTTGACGGGACAAATTCAAATTTAATAACTTCAATGCTTCACTAATTGTTTCGCTAAATGGACCGTAAAAAGTGATTCTGTTACACTCAGAGACATAAACCAACACGTTAACTAGTTTTACACTCCCCATACATCCTGGTTTTTGAGTTTCTAGATATTTGGCCACAATTTCATTGTTTTCTTATATTTTATTTCAGAATTTACGAAAATAACTTCGATCAGGCAGGAAACATGAAAATAATTTGATGTTAACACTGAATACAAAGAAAATTAAATTGTCCTTTCGACGGCTTGGGGGTAATATGTAGATGTAGAGGAGTATTGGATCGTCCACCGGAGCTATCTTATCCACCCTACTGTGGCCCCATAGGGTTTTTTCGGCCGTTCCGGCCTTTTCTGCATCACACAACTTATCAGACCAGCGACTAGGGTTCAACAGAGAAATGGATATAAATAATCCATATTGCTTTCTCTGGTGATTTGCCTTTCTGCCAAGTAACGCAAAGTTTATACCGTGGATGTAAATCTGACAGGTTTCAGGCCAACTTTCAATAAAATGAAATAATTGATTCAACGGTCATTTTGTGTCCTTACAATTACAAAATCAGAATTTGATAATATACGAGAATTATAATATCAAACGTCATTTCAAATAACAGCTTCAACCTAATATAGAAATCGATTATTATTAATCAAATCAATTTATTTTCGAACACCTCGTAAAAATGTCCTTGTTAAAACTATTTTCAAGAGATAATATCAACAACGTTTAATTTTTACCTATAATTATATCCGCACCCCAGTCATATTATAAATATAATAAGAATATGAAGTTGATGGGGATAACTTAGGTAACCGTGATTACAAGCAAAGGCATTAAGGGAATTGAAATAAAATGAGGCAGGGGTGTGAGTAACATTCCCGCTGAAATATTTAAAGGTTTAAGAATAGATGGTGGGAGAGTTTCAATGGACTGCATTCATACATTCATAAGGTAGAAACTTGCCCAAAAGATTTCGTCAGATTAGTGCTAGCTCCTTTTCCAAAAAAAGGAAAAGCAGACATATGTGAAGACTACAAAACAATAAGTTTGATTTTGCCCGCAGCTAAAGTGGCAATGAGGAGCATAAATAAGAGGGTGCAGAGGAGGGTAAATGGATGATTAGTTTGGGTTCTGAAAAATGAGGGGCAAGCTAGATGCAGCACGAGCGATGAGGTGACTAATACTAGCGGGGAACAGAATACAATGAGGAGGTATTTTTATGTTTCATAGAGGCTTTTGAAATGTGTAGAGAGGAATGGAAAAGGAAAAATGGGAAAATAGGAATAAAGACGAGTAAGTGCTAAGGCAGGGTGGGATTCGAGAGCAAACTGTTGTGAGAAATACAAATGAAGCAAGAAAGATGAATGCAGAGTGTATTGAATAGCAGTGGGATGTTGAATACTATAATAGAGGGGAGGAGGCAAGCGAGGAAGGGGCAGGAATAGGAAATGGATGTTGGATATAATGACGGAAGGATCTACCCGTGTGGGGATCTGAAGAATAGCTTATGGCATCGAGGGGTGTGAGGTTCTGTTTTGTAAGGAGAGAAAAACAAATGTAACGATACATCATTGCTCAGACTGGGTCCATTCAAAAACCTGCCAACGAACGACAGAATGCCTATTAATAAACTTTTCAAGAACGACCTAGATATTTAGGTAGACAAACGTACCTAATTCTTGCGATTATTTCGCCCCCGCACGTGAATCTACTCCAAAAGGGAAGACCCATAAACTTATGAAAACAGTTGAGACGAATATGAATGGAGTGAATCATTAAAACCCCGCCACAAGGGTCACATTTCCGCAAGCTTCAAGAGAATGAATTGCACGTAAAGTGTTTTAGGAACCTTGCAATTAATACGAAGAAATCGCGATTAAGCTTCACCAGACTGAGTTCGCATTTGAATTGATTATCTCGATTAATGATTCTATAATCCGTTTACTCAACCACTTTCTCTCCTTTAACATCTTTTATCTAGTGTTACACCTCATCAGCAGTAATTTTATTCTTAATCTATCTCAGCTCTCACAAAACTTGTGGAATCTGTTCCGAATCGATCACTCTGTTTCTAAATCCGTGCCTAACCATAATGCACTCAGAGCCTAACTGATGTATACATCCCTTAGCATTATACACATATATTTACATCCATTTTGTTTAAATTAAATGTTTTTTCTGGTTGAGTCCAGACTCCTGGAGAACTGTATTGCTTTCTCCCCGAGGTCATTCCTCTTACCTCAACCGTAGTCCCCCACGTCATCAGCGTCTCTTCCTTTACCTGGAGTCAAAATCTAATCTTCCATCACGATCAAATGTTTCCCTCCACAAACACGCGCGATTATGTCCTCTAACTGATTGTACATGCTATCAACTTCCTCATTCCTATTATTGCTTGGTGGTATGTATACCTGAAAAATGACCAAGTTCGTTGCTTCAGCTTTTACTTCTACTAATAATAATCTGTCATTCGCCTACTCAATCTTCACTATGCTTCTTCCAACCTTATTGTCCAACATTATTCTTCGTTTCCGTGTGAGGAAGTCTTACTTCTCCCGTAGCCGAAAACTAGAGTCGACCAAATCCCGTAGTTGCCAGCTCTGGTTATAATAACTATGTTCATCATCGGTTCATGGAATAACAATTAAGGTTGTTTCCCTATTCCTTCGTTAATAGTGTTTTTGCGAGACACCATCACTCAAAAAGCCACCCCACTGGGGTCAAATTATTAAATTCATTCTTTCAAATCGCATTCACCAATGTCTAACTGAATATCTCCAAGGCTTTTCAATTCGTTCTCGCCAAGCAATGCCCAAAAATGAATTCTCATGTAATGGAAAGAACGTTTCCTAAAAATATTACGCTGATTTATCCTCCCGACCTAATTACATTCCCGATTGGATATTTAAGGAATTAGCTTCGGAAATTACACCGTATCTAGACATCATAGGTAAGAAATCGTTATTAGATCACAAGCCTCTCTGTGATTGGAACACGTCTAATGTAACACCTATATTTAAAAGCGGAAACAAGGAGGAACCGAGGAATTACAGGCATATTTTCCTCAAATTCATATCATTAAAGGTGTTGGATCATTTAGTTGCTAGTTCGATAGGGGGAACCTTGACATGCAGGAGTTGTTGCTGAATAACCAACACGGTTTCCGAAAGTGTAAATCCTGAGAGACAAGTTCAAGTTGGATCAACTGCCGAATTGGATCGAGTGCAGTGTAGAGGAGCTAGATTTGTATAATGTTGTTATGATGAACATCGGTAGCCTGAACGGTAGCGCATCCAAAATATCAGAGCAGCTAGCCTGGAAATCATTCAATGAAGCGAAGGTTGAATTACAGATTGAAGTTTTTGCATAAATTGGAAGGACGTCTCTTTAGCAGTGATGATTAAAATATATTATTACCCAATTCGTACTACAGTAAGAGAGATCATGTCATCAAAATCAGAGCGATTTAATGCAGAACACGGATCAGAAAAAAATAATTTTTGTCCGAACGCACCAGGGGGAAAATATTCAGGTCAACACTTGTCCAGTGTGTAGTCATCCCCTGCCCCACACCTTAAGAGTGGTTCAAAGGGAGTAAAATAAACTAAACTAAATAATTCATCACCTCAAAATACGTCCCCTGCCTTTTCCTCTTTGTTTAAAATGTCAATCATCGTCTTGCACAAGGTCTCGCACGATTCACCCCGAAACATCTCGAAAGCATTCCTCGCACGAATCACCCTTCGAAACGAGCGCGTGCCTTTTAAGGAGTCGGCCCAGGAGCCAATCCTGAGGATGCAATCAAAAGAAATCTTTGCGTTCATCGCATGGTGACGCGGTGAGACGACGCTCGCAATGGAAGGAAGAGAATTGGGGATCCGGACGCGTGATCTCCTTGGAAGAGGAAGGAATACACAGTCCTCCAAAACCGCCACAATTAACAGGAGCAGACTCCAGGATGGGATTAGAAAAGAGTGCGGGGAGGCACTTCCTCTCTCTTGGGTGCGCGCATCGGAGAAGTTGAAAGAAACATTATTGCCAATGGCAAATGCAATACTCTACTTGGGGATGCTCTACCCCCTGGCTGCCGATGGCGCAAACCCCCACCCCCAGCCCCTCCCCTCGAATTTCCTCATTTGCTCTCTCCGTGACGCAACCCACGCTAAGCAAGTAATAATACTTCCACGGAAATAAACATAGCCTCATTTAAATACAAATAAAAAAGAACTCCATTTCACAGTAACGGCCGGCCTGGGTAATTAAATAAATACAGAAATGAGTACACAAAAGGATCCAAATCGACTTCCTCGTTGACTCCCTTTCGACGCTTTCCTCCAAATATTCTTCAATGCTGGTTATAGTTGCTGAAGGAACTCTTTTCAAATAGCACTGAAAATTATGATGCTATTGACAACTACTCAAACTTAATTCCCTATATGTGTAGAAAGCTGAAACTTTAGATTCCTTCAATGAAATTGAGTTTGTGGGTGACACATCCCAAACAGACTCCGTCCACTAAATATTTTGGACATACCTGCCGATTTTTGAACGTTAGAGCATGTAAACAGGAGCAAAGTAATGGCTGAAAAAGCTCGTACTTAGAATCAATGGGAATCCATGTGATTGCAGCTTTTGTTGAGTGCTTCAAAGGAGCATCGTGAGAAATACCCGATTAATATTAATAAAACAAAAACAATGAAATCCTCAATTCGTCAAAAGAATAGTTTAATAATTTTCGGATTAAACTCGAGGATGCCAAAAGTGCACGTATTTCAGCAGTAATTCTGAGTGAAAAGGGAGTAGGGGCATCATCAGAATAATTGTATCGGTGGAATGAGGTTTTGCAAAAAGGAGCTTGATGAGAGGTCTCCTAAGTAAAGGGCATTGAAATGATTAGGAAGATAAAACAAGCTTAGCGTATTATGGATCCGAAATGTGGTATTTGGGGCACTGTATGATAGTCTTGGAGCATTTTTAAATTTGGTTCTGGAGCCAAATGGACTAAATAAGTTGGACTAATGAAGGAGACTTGAACACGTAATTAGGGAAGAGGAAAAGTTGGAAGATGCTAGAGGGAAGTCTGGAGTAAACACTGAACGGTAATTTTAAAGGCCGTAATTGTAGAGATAACGTAAGGTAAACGGAGAGAGGAAGAGAACAAGGGTCGGGAAATGATATAAAGGAGGGAAATGGTAGAGATAAATGAAGGAAATGGTAGAGAAAAAGGAGGAGGAGGTTAAGCTCTAATGATAATGGTGATCGTGAAATATTTGTTCATGGCGTGGTGGGAAGGTAACGCAGACTTCGGCAAACTTATAAAATTCGGGTGACTAATATACCAGCCGAAGAAAACACTGTTAGGATGAGGTAAATACGTATATTCCGGTCTCAGTATCACAATAACACGCCATCAGAACGCTTGTGTTCCAGTCTGCGCGCGGCCCTCAAGCGACTCCCAGGGGCGACGGTGATCCCGATTGGCTTCCCGCGACACAGAACGGTGAACCTATCGAATATAATTCTGCCGCCGCGGTCTTCTGGAACCACCCCATCTTCCTCGAGTTCGCCGTCCGGATGAAAGAGTGTGGTTCCCGGCAACTGTCGTGGTCACACCCGGGTTCCACGATCCTTCTCCTCCATCGCTTTGCCTACCCTCGCCTGGCATATCATTCGCAAAGTTTAACAGTGTTCACTAAAGCCACGGTGCCAATCGACTGAGGTGCAGTCTCACAACTCAATGACGACCACAAATTGGTGGGTAATGCGTCGACTGAAGGACTTTGCACTGATGACAGTTTGACGATAGATAGAGGTCTTTATTTGGACGAAATTGAGACCGAATCGTCCTTTTTCTGTGAACTAAAGCCTGCAAATCAGCCTGATTATAAATAAAATTAACGCAAACATTACGGTGATGCATATCATGTTACGAGTGCTGCCCAGAAAGTAACCTCCGTTTTCGTTCGGCGTGAACATTAATGGGGGGAGCCGAATGGTCGCTGCATTGACGGGCACAGTAGGTCAGTGCGCCTCGAGCTGCAGTGGTTGGAAGGTCGCGATAGGAAGGTTACTCTATCTGATATCTTTCGAAAGTTTTCCACAGAATTCTACGACTTTGTTTCCCATGGGAACACGATTACGTTTTGTGAAAAATTTGGGCTCCCGCACACGTTTTGTGCTCGCCTCGACGAGGAACTTCAAGAGAAGCCCGTCATCGTTTGGCTGCGATCTCAGGCGGCAGAATTTTTCTTGAAGGGATTCGAAAACTTCGCTGAGAGATATGACAAATGTTTAAATCTGTTTAACGAATACACAGTACAGATATGTAGTTTTGAGATGAAAATTATAAATGTTCTGTATCTGTTCCAGTGTATTTTTTATAGCATAACAGACTTTCTGGACAGCCCTCGTACAAACTGAAGGGACACAAAATTTAAAAAACATTCAAGAGAACAGAGTTAAGGCTTGTTAGTTTCTTTATTTACTTTATTTTCACTCTGAATATAAAATATAGAGTGGAAATTACTCCGATTTTCTTTTTCCTTTCATTCATAGTTGGTAAAAAGTTTTACAACGTCATACCTCGCATCGTTTATTCCATAAAAAATAAACAATGCTGATTGATAACGAAAAAATACGAGAAAATTTAACACCATCCCTTTTCAGATCTCAAATTTATGCATTTTGGGTATATTTTGTATGCTTCCAAACTTTAGCATTTTTTATGGATCTATTGAAATAGCTTAAACTTTTCTTCTCCTTTGACGTAATTATCGGGCGAAATTGAGAAAGGAGATAGGACACTAAATAAAAAGCGTTGTAATAAATTGCTTGGCAAAATCATTCACGTTTGCGGTTAAATAATTCTGTTTAAAGGTCAAGAATATGTGATAACAACTTGAAACATTGCCATATTAATCTCGTTTACGTAGTTTTTCAACTTGTAAAAGAAACCGTACAAGTCTTCACTTAAGCATAGATTTTGATTCCATGAAATTATTTATTTAAGAGTGAAAACATTAATTATAGCTTACAAAAATATTCAATCACTATTTTCTCATATTATAATATTCAACTAAGGTTATGCGATTTTCCAGAAAGACAAAGGCTACGCTAAACATTAAAATAGGAGGGCAAAAGCTAGAGCAGGTGGAACAGTTTACGTGTCTCGGAAGTGTTTTGGACCAAAATGATCAACGTAGTAGGCACGAAAGGAGAAGAATTGCCCTGATAAAGAGACTTTCACTAGGAGGAGTGAGTTAATGACAGGGACGTTGAGTAAGGAAGTTAAGAAAATACTCGTACAAACTTTGCTAAGGAGAGTAATTGTGTACGGCGCGGAAACGTGGTCACTGAAGCAGGAGGATAGACGTAAATCAGAGGTTTTTTAAATTTGTGTGTGTGGAAGAATGGAGAAGGAGAAATGGACCGAATCGAAAACAAGTGAGGAAGAACTAAGCATGGTGAAATGGGAGGAGAGGGGATTGTTGAGAGAAATCATAAGGATGCAGGAAAAATGGATTAAGGTCGTATTGATCGGCAAGTGGGATGTTGAAGACTACTATAATTGAGGGGAGAATTTTAGGCAAACAAAGAAAGGGCAGGAACAGTATAAGAGTGTTGTATGGGATGAAGGGATGATGGAACCACACAGGGATGAAGAGGGACTTGTTGTAGAGAAGGATGCTATATTGTGTTATGTTGGGAGATACTATATTTATTTGATGGTTTTCTCCATCCAAAACCTGCCTTTACCGGTAGAATACATAACAATAACAATTGTGCTATTATAAATACATTTTCTTGTTGAAATATTAAATTTATAAAATAAAATATATTAAATTGTTAATTTTAAAACATCCATTTTATTTTCTCGTTTCTACCCTTACACTCGCGCACGTCAGTAGACGACTTGAAAGCCTTTCAAAGGCTCTCCACGGACCGGCACCAAGAGGCATGGCGGGAAAGGATAGGAGGAGGTTGCCACGGCTGGAATAAAAGACGCCTCCTTGGTTTGGAGTCGGTTGAAGGAACGGTCAAGGCGGCACGGGGGTGCGTTCCCCCCCCCCTTCCGAGGATTCGAGGGGAAGAACGGTCGGTGACGGATTCTCGGGGAAGTTGAGCGGTGATATCGAGATGGGTTAGTGAGAAAAATGGATTATGGGGGAAAAGGGGCTCGAGGGGTGGAGGGGCGGCGGAAAAAATACCAGGGACGATGAGGCCCGAGAAGAAACTCAGAGTGGGGGCGGCAGTAAGAAGGGGAGGAAAAACATTGAATGTTTGAGAAGGGCTGAAAAAGAAACAGGAAATGGAATAAACCGCGGCTAGCGAGGAGGGAGGAGGGAAGTGGGTGGGGGGGCGTAAAAAACTGTGTGCCGTATTCTTCTTTTAAAACTGTGGAGGGGGGAAATGGATGCGAGTGTCGGGGGCGGGCGGGATGCGGAGAGGGGCGTGTATATCCATATTTCACCGTCCACCCCTCGCCAAAGGCGCTTTCGCTTTCATTATTTGGGCCCCTAATCAGGGACACGCCCCTCGCCCCCACCAACCACCTCCCTTGCTCATCCTAATGGCACGCCTTATTTGCCCCGTCAGTTTTTTCTCTCCCTGCTCCGGGATTATTAATGATTAAGTTTAAGTGCGTGATTTCGGGTTGCGATTCTTCAGAGCGATTCCACGACCATGTTCGAACGCCTTCCAAGGCCCCATTATGACGAGAAGGGTCGTGCAAAACTAGGACAAGAAGACTTGGCGACAGGCTGAGGTACAAGGGAAGTGCGCGTCCCGACATCACTATGGAAACCGCGGTGTTTGAGCAAACCCGCGTCAATAAACTCACAGCAGAGAGCATTTCTGTGACGTGGAGCAAAAGTTTCAAAGCAGCGCGATCTTCCCGCGTCACGTGCTTCTCCTTCATCAATTTGGTTAATCGATGAAGATTCATAATCATCGACGTCGTCACGGACTATCAATCCGAGGGACGATTCCCTGCCAATCACCCTATCCGCCCCCAACTTCTCGCACCAACATATTCCATTACCTACTTCTCGTAGTCCACCCTTGGTCATTCTTCTTCCTTTTCAGTTTCCCAATCAGTTAAGGCATTTTATCAGCTTTCATTGAGAACTTCAACTCTGAATGAAAGCATTAAGCATCAAGTGATATCCTTCAAATGGCACTAACATTTCAAAATGATGTCCCGCCTGTTTGTTGGCAATAGTGATAGCCATGATTTGATGAGTGTTCTGCTGTTAGCAACAAGGTGCTAGAAAGTAACAATATGGTGCAACAATAGTGTAAGTATGGTGGCCGAATTTGTAAAAAGCACCACAGAGGAACAGCGTCTTCTCATTCTTTTTGTTGAGTAGTTAAGAGGAGAGAGACATCGAAATTCATCAATGAATGGAAGTCGGTGGTTCACCGCTGTCGCTTCCAACGAGTTTACATGTGAATCGGGTAGTTTCTAAACAGCATTACTTCTCCAAGACACATCAATGGCCTCAATAGAATTTAAAGCCATTGTATTTCTAGAGTTATCGTGAAATTAGAGCTTCAATGTGCCGGAATATTTCTATTGCACACCACAGAGAGGACATGTAAAAATAATATGACCGCGAATTTTTTATGTTAAAAAAGTTACGAGGTTAAAAGCATACAAGTCTCAAGATTTTCGTTTGAATCTTCTTAGTTCAGCTTATTTCTTCTCTAGCGAAGTGCATGATGCTCTTTAAGAAAATTCCGCTGAAAGATCATTGATTTTGCTATTTGGAACTGGTAATGAATGAAACTGGAATTTTGCTAAGCTGATACTATTCATATTCGTAATTACTACAGACTGGTGAGCTCACTAACTGGATGTAAACATAGACTCAGCCCCACATGTAACATACTTTCTGTTTAACAATAGCATAGGAGTTTTTTGAGTCCTGGTTGAGCGTGGAGAACACGGATTTGATAATCTATTTGGTACATTCTTAAATATTAAGTAACGACCTAGGAATGGGAATGACATGAGGATTCACATGAAGAATGGGAGGGGGATTAAAGCAAAGAAAAAATACGATGGTGGTCCCAGAAGTACCCGGCTTGACCTAAATATGGCAGTAGTTGTTTGAAAAAATCGCCATATTAGAAAGTACACAATCTCTAAAGCATATTTTTCAAGTTTGAAGATGCCACATTGTTTAGTATTTGCTTGGCAGCCATCAATAGTGAACGTTTTCAGTGAATTTGTGAAAATGGAGAAAATTCATCATCGTTATGTGGCACAATAATTAACTGTATATTTATCTATTGATACAGCCCCGTAGGTTGATGATTATATGAAGCAAGCTTCACACGGTAAATACGTGAATGTTTGGTGATTTTCAGACTCAAAAAAGCGTCCAGTTTCTAGAAACCGATTTCCACTATTTTACATATTACAATGCCAGAAAATATTCAATTATTTGGATGAATTATCCACGGACAACTGGTCTTTCGTGATTCGCTTATAGTGACGACGGATTTGATGACGAATCGACAAAAAAACTTGGGAAAGAATCTTCGATCGATCGTACTTGATGAATGCTAAACTCTTCACCGGAGACTTGAGTAATCAACTCTGTTGGCAGCCAAATGTAAAATATTCCTTGATATGCTGCTGGATCGGCCCAGGGATATCAAAAGAGGGATGCTAACTCTGCTGTCGTTGCCGCGGTCAGGGCCGGCAAATATGAAACGATAGAATTCAATGTAACAATTAAACAGAGTCAACTTTATATATGGATTGGGGATTGCATTTATGCGGAGACGGGTCCTTTCCTATCGTGAATTGAAGCATTCAAACGCCAATTAATGCCCATATAAACTTTTTAAGCCAATGTCGTAGCTTAGAACGCCTCATTGTTTTTGTTAATCACGGGTCACCGTGACCCACACTCCAGCGCCACGAGTGACCAAAAATTGCAATATCATAAACAGAGCCGTACGAGAGATGCATTCATAAAAGCTTCAGGAATCCATTTGAGGAATAACTACTAAGTACGCATATCACATTTGAAAAGTGGGTTAAAAACAGTGCACCAGGAAACAGACGGGATGTTGGCCCGCGCGAGAGAAGAGAAATGCACACTGATAGACTGACGTGCCACTCGTGACGCCTCAGCGGACTCAAGCGAGTGACTCCTTTGCCCTCGGGGTCGACGGTTGACAAGTGACCGAGACACTGGCAGAGGGAAACATTCCGCTGCGCTTTCCTTCAAAAGAGACGCGGCCTCTCATCTATTCTACTCGAGGCCAGATTTTGACAAAGGAAGAGGGAGAAAAAAGCCACTCGGGGCAAAGGCGGAAGCCGTATCTCCCTCAAGGGGCTGCCGAGACACTCGACTGTGCTCTTAAGTGGTCCGACTTCAATTAATGACAAGGAGCACTAATGCTCCTTCGACGACACTTTCACGCCGTGCACTCCATCGCGACGAGCCGTTTCCATGGGGAGAGGTGGACGCAGTCAAAGGGCCACAAAACCCTCACGACGTGTAAATTTAACGCTCATATACTCGAAGGGTTCTCATTCTCGAAATCCATTCCAAACATTTGAATAAGGCTCCACTTCCGCGTCTGCCGATAAGCGGGAGGGGCGGAGGGGGAATTGGCCGCCTCTGGAAAGCGTCCTGGACGTTGAAAAATAGCGGAGCATTTGGGGGGCTTTGAGGGGGAGTTGAAACAGGAAGAGATTCAGGGCCGTGTCGGGGCGCTCGGGAGGAGGCCGAAACAAAAAAAACGCGAAAATTCCATAGGTCCTCGGTCGCACCCACACACGTGGAAGCCGTGGAAATAACAGACGCTGGAGCGGGTTTCTTAGTGTCTGCGAGGCGAGTCGCAACCTTCCCTCATTCCCCCGCTCTTACTCTCGGATGATCTTGAATTTTTCCAGCCTCCCACTCCGAGGTCTGTTTCCACCCACACACCAGTGCGACACTGTTACTCCACTAACGGGTACAAGGCAAGACCATTCCTTTGTATTTAAAAGGCATCATTCCAGTAGGAAAATTCATTTTAACAAACTGCTGACACAAGATACGAGTATTTTAGTCGAAGTAATTGATAATACTGAATATTTACACAATTTAAAAAAAATTGATTGGTGAGGTAGTGTGTGGAGATTTTGCCGATAGTATTTTTTAATCTTATAAAAATAATTATGAGCAATAATCAGGGTAAAACAGGGGGATTACTTGTTTTTACGAATAGAATTATACTTCGTAATTTTAACATTCTAAGCTACATTTTAACACTCTAAGCTAAGGTCTCTTGGAGGCGGACGCTTTGCCCATTTCGCAAATTATGTCTTGCAATCAATCCGTGGGTATTAGATTGTGTTTCCTCCGGCATGATTACTCAAACACTAGTTGCTGTGAGCGACATTGAAAATTTTTATTCACCAAATGTTCAACCGTGTATGAACTGATTAAAATTTGTCTACCTTCCACCCGTTTAAGTACCGTAAGTAAGTACCGTTTCGGCCTCTTTTTTTCACTTATTTAGCAGTGCGTATTCCTTTTATTAAGGTGAAAGAAAAATCCTAAGCCGCACATAACTAGCTTTTTCGTATTGAATTTAAATTGACAAATACAAGCAAATTCTCTAGACTTCAAGCGGGAGCTTGTTTAATTGGACAGAACTTTCCAACTTGAATTCATCGTGCACTGGAAATATACAACTGGGTTAACACGGCGTTGCGGCCAATCATCTGGCCTATCATCTGGTTTAATGTATGAACTTCTTTTGCAGAAGCGCAAACTCCACTTGCTTTATATAAACTGCCTCGGCCACCGGTGACTTCTGAGGGGGAAAACATTTTCAGGAATTAGCTACATCGAACATTTTTTCCTCCTGGAAATAAGTTCGATCTCAAATTTAATTCTCTCTTAGCCAACATGTTTCATTTCTCTTTAAAAACAAACTCGGACTAATTAAGAGCGAAACCATGCTTAGGGAAACAGTATGTATGTGTTCTTCGTGGAATTAAAATATTTAAGCATTCAACGTTAGCTCATTCTGACGAATACACGCTCCTGTTGCAAATTTCCCTCTGGAGTGAACAGCGGCCCCTCCCAGGGCTTCCAATCCGGGGAGGGGGCCCTTCCTGGAATGATCACTTGAGAGGCTTGAAACTCGGGATGAGTGATTGGCACCAGGTAGCATTCACGAGGGGACGGATTCCAAAAGAGTGGGGTCGCCGATCGGCGTGGCGCGCACTCTGCGGAATGGGGAGTGACGGCGCGGCGAAGGGGGTGGCGGGAGAGGAGGGCGTGGCGGGGTTGGAGTGGCGGTCTGAAGAGGTTGGACGGGCGTGAACGAAGGTAAGCGGGGTGTGGGACTTGATGAGAAGAGATGAGGAAGGGGTGCGGGGGGGGTTTGAAAGAGGCCGCGGGGGCCTCGGAGGTAAGGCACTTTGAGGTGCGGGCACTAAACGAGAAATCACGGCCCACCTTGTGGGTGTGTTGATTTAACCTAGGAGCTGGGAGGGAAAAGGGTCTCCGAGGGGTTTCTGTTTTTTAAGAGGTGGGGGAGTGGAAGGTAATTGAAAGATGGTGTTATCGGATAAAACGGATGGGGTGTTTCTTGTATGAAACTCACCGTCGCGAAGAGGAGACCAGAGAAGGCAGCACCAGTTTCACCAGAAATTTCCCTTTTGGAGAAACCCCTAGCACTACAGGGTTATATTATTTCAAAGTGGGCAGAGTTTTGGGCTGTTACCCTGGCACCAAGCATGTGCAATTGATTTTTCAGGGCCAGTGTACCAAATACATCCCTTTGGCATAAATTACGATTGAGCGGAATCTCATCTCGATGATAGAAATGGAAGTGTTTTAAATTTGATAAAACTTCGGCACGAACGGTTACATCATATACGTCATTGTAACATTTTTAGTTTTAGTCCAAGTCAGCTTAGGTTAGGCAGGTTTGGACGCCGACACTACCGTAGTCGTAAGTCATAACTATGATAAATAAAATTTCCTGAACCAATGTCTGGACATTGAAAAAACCATTTCTTGAGCTTTATATGGCTCATTCTTCAGCACTCACAGTCTCTGATCAAGGTTACCGTCTTCAGTGGAAGGAAATGCCCTTCTTTCTCAATCTACTGAAGGAAGTGGCCGTACAGGGTTCGTCCGGAAAATAAGTGTCTTGACAAACAAGTCTTTTTTGACAAAAGGGGAGTCGTCCACTACCAATTTGTGCCTGAACGACCAACTGTAAATGCAGCATTTTACGTCCAAGTGCTCGACAGGCTTCGAAAACGAGTCGCCCGCGTTCGGCCAGCGATCAAAAATATCTGGCGGCAGCATCACGGCAATGCGCCGTCTCACACCGCGCTTGTCGTGTCGGACTTCTTGGCCAAGCACGGCGTGGCAACGCTGCCGCACCCACCCTACAGCCCGGACTTGGCACCACCGGACTTCTTCCTGTTCCCGAAGATAAAGAGGAGTTTGAAAGGAACGCGATACGGGATTTGGACGCCGTCAAAGAGGCCGTGACGACGTGTCTTCGAGAGGTTCCCCATGATGCCTTCACGGGAGCGTTCCAGGAATGGGAACGCCGCTGGAACAAGTGTATCGACTCACAAGGGTCCCATTTTGAGGAATAGTACCTTAAGATGTGTAATAAATTTTTTTTCCTGAGCTCAGTACACTTATTTTCCGGACGAACCCTGTATGGCCGAAATTTCTCATTTTTCGTTTAAGTTTATTTCTCATGTTTGTGTGTGTATATATATATATATATATATATATATATATATATATATATATGTGTATGTATATATACATATATACATATATACATATATACATATATGTGTATATATCTATATATATATATATATATATATATATATATAAGGGAGGAAAGAAGTACACCGAGTTGAAGAGGGACCTGATATAGATTAGTTTGCTAGGTGGGGAGTCACAAAATGTTTATTTGATAGTTGGGTCCATCCAAAAACCTACCTTAACCGGTAGATTACCTTAAAAAAATATATATATATATTTATATACATATATCTCCTTCATCCCGTCCAACATCCATATCCTGTTCCTGCCCTTACCTCGCTTGCCCAACATTCTTCCCTCTATTACCCTCTTCAACATTCCACTACCGCTCAATACGCCTTTCATCCATTTTTCCTGCCTCCATAGGATTTCTCTCAACAAACCCCTCTCCTCACCCACCATCTCCAGTACTTCCTCATTTGTTTTCCTTTCGGTCCATTTCACCTTCTCCATTCTTCTCCACACCCACATTTCAAAATCCTCCAATCTACGTCTATCCTCCTGCTTCAGTGACCACGTTTCCGCGCCGTACATAGCTACGCTCCATATCAGAGTTTTTACGAGTTTTAACATCCCTACTCAACGTCCCCGTCAACTCCCCCCTCCTTGAGAAAGCCTCCTTGCCTAGCGCAATTCTTCTCCTTACGTCCCTACCACTTTGACCGTATTGATCCAAAACACTTCCGCGATATGTAAACTGCTTTACCTGCTCTATTTTTTCCCCGCCTATTTTAATATTTACCTGAGCCTTTTTCTTTCTGGAAAGTCGCATGACCTTTGCTTTATTAATTTTTATTCTGATCCCATATTTATCGCACTGAACTCAGCAATGATTGCAACCCCTTGGCTGACTGAGCAGCTAATGCTTGGTCATCAGCAAACCTAACCGATTTTACGAATTCCCCTCCGACTTTCATTCCTACCTCCAGTTCTTCCCATGGAGGTAGGAATGAAAGTCGGAGGGGAATTCGTGAAATCGATAGGGATTCTAGAGTTGTTGGGGAAAAGCATTCGTCAAAGAATAGGTTGTGTGAAATTGCATGTAAAGGGATAGGAAGACAAGAGAGGAGTAGCGGTGATTGTTCATTCGAATGGATAAAGGGGTAATGCATTCGCCTATGTAGAATGGAGTGTATTGTTTGCACGATAAAAGATAGATAATATTTTTCGAGAGGCAGTTCGCGTGGGTACGGGATGAAGGGACAATGAGGGGATGTGGGGAGAGGGGAGCAGATCTGATCAGCAGACATGTTTTAGATCGGGGGCGGTTGCAATTTGGGGAAATACGAGGAAATTTGTCAGGGTGGGTTGCCAAAGGTTTGGTGGATCTCAGGTTTCTGAGATTGGCTGGTCGTCTGTAAGCGACAGAGGGGCATTGGGAGAGTAAGGATGAGGTTGCGTCATTATCGTGTAAAATATGATAAAGTTCTTTAAGAAGGGTTTTCAGTCTGTGGGATCCGGGGAAATATGTTGTGCAAAGGTTGAGTCCTGCGTAAGATGGGGTTTGTTATTCTGTGGTGTGTGTGGCCGGGTGGAGCGGTAGATTTTATCCTGTAGGAGCTTTTCTGGGTAACCGCGTTTGTGGAGTACATGGTGTAGATTGTGGAGGGATTTCTTGAGGGTATCTGTGGTGTTGCAAATCCGATGTCCGCGAATAGAGAGAGAGTTGGAAATTGAGCATTTGGTGTGAGAAGATGACTGCTAGTATAGTTTAAATATTGTTGATGATTAGTGGCTTTGATGTGTACTGAAGTGGTGAATTTGTTATTGCGAAGTGAGATATCTGTGTCATGAAAGGTGATGGTGGAGTCTGAAATGGAAGAAGTGAATTTAACAGTGAAAGAAGAATTTAAGGCCGATAAGATATTGCCAAGAGACTCAGAGCCGTGTGTCCAGAGAATAAAAAAGTCGTCAATGTAGCGGACCCAGAAAAGAGAAAGAGGTGGGAAGGGTTGCCGTGAAAGGAAATTATCTTCAAGGTGGCCCATGAAGAGATTGGCGTACGATTGCGCCACCCTCGTTCCCATCGCTTTGCCTTTCGTTTGAAGATAAATACAGTTTTGGAAGGAGAACGCATTTTTGGTCTGGACGAAAGTGGCTAGATTGAGGAGAAATTCGGTCGAGGGGCACTGGGGTGGGGGGCGTAGAGAAAGATAGTGTCGGAGTGAGGATAGGCCTTCTGCATGGGGAATAGAAGTATAGAGGGAGGTGACGTCGATGGTGGCCATAAGCAAGTTGGAGGTGGAAGGTATGGAGACAGAGTTTACAGGGTTGAGGAAAGTGATACATGTCTTTCGTGAAGGAGGGCAAGGAGAGTGCGATAGGTTGTAGGTGGTGGTCAAGGAATGCGGAGATTCTTTCGGTGGGAGAGTTGAAACCAAAAAGTATAGGGCGACAGGGGATGTTGGGTTTGTGTATTTTTGGGAGGAGATAAAACTGGAGTGTTCTGGGGTTTGGGGGTGAGAGTAGGAATATGTCTTGGCAGGTGAGGCCTTCTTCTGGTCCAAATTGGAGGAGAAAAGACCGAATTTCATTTTGGAAGGTTGGTGTAGGGTTGTTGGTGAGAGTGGTATAGGTGGATGTGTCGTTGAGGTGACTGAGGGCTTTGGAAATATAGTCTTGGGTGTTTAAAATTACAACTGAGGAGCCTTTATCGGCGGTGGTGACCACGATTTTGGGATTGGCCTGTAGGATTTTGAGGGCACGACGTTCGTTTGTGGAAAGGTTATTTCTTGGCTTTAGAGATTGTGTGAAGGATTTATCAGAGACTCTTTGGAGAAGGGGACGTATGAATATTCCCACGGGATGATTACTGGTAAAGGGTTTTGGCTCATGAGTTAAGGCCAGGGGGGATTTGTTGAGTGCGGGATTGGTTTTAATTTGACTAGAAGAGTTACTTTGTGATTTCCAAATCGCGCGCCAGCGAAGGTTTCGGCAGAAATTGAGTCCGTCGAAATTATCAAGAAATTACGTGTGAGTGTTCCTTTTATGTGTTCTCATGTTGTGTTGCTGTCTAAGTATTTTATTCAACACTTCCGTAGGTCGCGGTGGTCCTTTAGCTGCGTGGGATATCAAACTTATTGTTCTGTAATCCTCACATGATGTAGCCTTTACCTTTTTCGGAATAGAAACTAACACTGATCTCACAAAATCTTCCGGTCGTATTCCGTCCTCATAGATACTACGAATCAGTCCATATAGGGCAACACATTTCCTAAACAATTCTACACATTTTCCTAAACATTTCAACAGTTCTACAGGAATGTTGTCCACCCCCACGGCCTTATTTGCTTTCATCTCCTTTAATGCCCTTTCTATTTCATCGTCGAGTATGCCTGGACCTAAGCTATCTTCTTCTACGTCATGTTCCTTTTCTATGTCTAACCTTGTCGGCCTAAGTTCTTTATCATTCAGTATTTCTATATATTCCTTCCATCTCTCTTGGATATTTCCTGTTCAACTATTATCTTACTCCCCTTATCTATCCTGTATAGCGCCCCAATTTCACCCTTCTTCTGTAAACTTTCCATATCCTCGCATTGCGTTTTCCACCATTCTTCCTTTGCTTTATTTGTGGCCCTTCTCAATTTATTGTTTAACACTTTGTACTTAATTTCGCCTAACTCTGTGCTTACATTTTTCCATCTTCTTCTCTCATTCATCTTTGCAATCATCTCATCCGTGACCCATGGTTTCCTTATTCTCCTCCCTTTAACGGTTCCTATAGTCTTTTGCGGCTTTCAAAATAACTGTCTTGATCTACTCTCTTTTTTTCGATAGTACTCAGGTCTTTACCTTCATCCATGATTTTATCTACATCCTGCTGATACTCCTTTCATTTAATGCTTCTACATTCCATATCTTTACCCGCCCCCTTATCTTTTTGAAACGGACGTTACACTTCATAACATCTAAATTGCGGTCAGAATCCGCATCCGCTCCCGGGAATCTCTGCGAATTTATCTTACTGTTCCTATAAGTATTCATATGAACTATGTCATAACGCTTTTTTAATTTCATTGCAGCCTTTTTCTCTTCCCGATATATTAGCTTGCCGATCCCACATTTCCGTTCCACCATTCAGGTTCGTTTCTGTAATATATTAGTTTGAAAAGAATGATCGTCCTCACTTTTCGGTTATTTTGTAAAGCAATCTATCGGTTAAGGTAGGTTTTTGGATGGACACAACTATCAAATAAATATTTTGTAATTCCAAACATAACCCAATCCAGCAACCTACTCTGCATCAGGCCCCTCTTCATCTCTGTGGACTTCCTTCCTCCCTTCATCTCGTCCAACATCCCAATCTTGTTCCTGCCCCTACTTCATTTGTCTAACATTCTCCCCTCTATTACCTTCTTCAACATTGCACTACCGCTCAATTCGCCCTTTTTCCATTTTTACTTCCTCCATAGGATTTCTCCGAACAAACCCCTCAACTCGCTAGTACCTCCTCATTTGTTCATATATTTAATAAATACTTCCACGAGTTTTCTGTATCTGTTGTCAGGTTTTTTGCATTGAATTTTGGCAATTTATCTTTGATATATTCTCGATGCCCATCACAATTTTCTTAGTTGAATAAGTATACTTTTCACCTTTTATTGTTTATTTTCAAATACTTAGTTTATGTTTTATATGTATGGCTTTATAGTCACTGATGCCGTCCATTATTCCAATAATTGTAATGGTTGTGTGAGTAGAAATTTCGAAGATATCAACTATGCTCATCTCCTTATTGGTGATTTAACAATTTGCCCCAAATGTCGTTTGGCGAATATATATTGTGAAGTATGGGATATAAGGATATTTGTTGAGTATACTAGGTATATATGTTGGTTATTTATGTAATTAGTTTGTATATATTGCTAGTCACGAATTAGGATGGCAGAAAATATAGTTCCACGGTTAGGAAAATCCTTCCAATAATTACTACCAACAAATATTTTTATGTAAATTACCTGTTTATTTATCATATATTTTCCAACTTTCGTATAATCTTCATCATGCATGATGTACAAAGAATTACAATGGAATACTCATTCTGGTCCTGCTAAGCCAGTCAGTTCTGGCTTGACAGCGGGTGCCACTTAAACAAACATGATAGCTTAAAATACATTCAATTATAAACCTACGTACATTCTGTGTCAACTTTTGTTCCAAACCCATAATCTATTCTGAGTAATCCAGTAGCCAGTTTTTTATTCTCTCTTTTGCAGTATTTACTGCCTTAAATCTTAAGGTATTTCAATATAAATCAAAGGTACAAAAACCTTCAAATTTCTTCTACCTTGTTTTGTATGAAATATATTTTGAAGAATATTAGTACTCCTGCTATTAAAAGTCAGGATCTAGTCGGCCCATTTGCCAAAAAATTAGTTTCACTTACATCGTTGACTCGGGTGAGATTTAGTGTTTCTCGTTTAAAAACAAATCGAAGTACCAGCGTGCTATAGCTCGAGTGAACCAGGGACCAGATTGAATCGCATAGTTGCCGATTTGGTTAACCAGTTAAGTCCGATTATGCCGTTGACATTCAACGAATGTGATTTTTAATAACTATTAATGATATTGGATAAGAAAAATTAATAGTTGTCAAAACATTCGTCACGATTCCACAATATTCTCGATTAAATAGTCACAATCGCTTCAAAATGCACATTGGCCCCCCATGGAAACTCTAGAGGTTTAGGTGAGGAACACAAAGCCCTCGAATTCTCCCGATTAATAGTATAAATCACAGATGAAATTGATGCATTAAACTGTCATTTCCACTGAACGAAGCCAATATGCTGCAGGTTACCAGTGACTGATCAGAAGTGAAGAGAGCCAGGGCTGGTAGTGGTGACCTAACACCCCCCGCCACACGCCCTTGCGGCGGCTTACGGGGTATTATGTAGATGTAGTATGAGCTATATGTGCCAAATCAACTTATGCCAAATTAATGAACAACTGTCATTATAATTACAGGTGCAGCATGTTATGTGCCAAGAGGGAAATTAATTAATTTGGCATGAGCAATGAACGATGACATGCTGATGAATTAATTATTACAACCAACGAACTCAACACAACGCATTTTTTCATAAAATAAAAATACATGCAATTTCCCTTTGATTCTTTGAAAAATATTATTCATTCATACTATGATTACGCTTTGAAAAGGTTAATTTAAAATATAAACAGGTTGAAAATCATAATACAGAAGGTAAGAAATTTAAAGAATCGATAAAAATATGAGCATGTATAATTGTGAAGAGATAGGAAGATGAATACAAAAATAGATCTACAGGAAATTTGGCACTCAACTTTCTATTTATAATCTATGCATTTGGTGTAAATTTTTATTTTGCGTTTATCGTTGCGTTGATAGTCCATTTGTTTTGCAAAACATTCTACAGCCGACGGGTCTCACCATGCCACAAAAATATGGAAGACAGAAAAAAATATTTTTCAGAAACTGTAGTCATTGCCACAACACATTTCGACGCCCAAAGGCGCATTCATTTACAGACTAAAGGAATCAATTTTGAAAAGGAAAATGAATCTTTTCGCGTGAAGCAGTGTGATACATTATTAAAAAAGATAAAAATAACTATACGTAATTCCATTGCTAAAGTAAACGATTTAATCTATGTGGACAACTCCCAATACCTAAGGGCAATATATTTATTCTCTGGGAATACTTTAATATTGGGCCTCATTAAAGGTAATAGAAGAAATTGATTCAAAAAATGCCATTATCGAAGAGGTAAAATTTTGATGAAATTCAGAAGTTAAGATGGTAAAGGGAAATGACGATCCACGCTTGACCTAACATGAGATGACACACAATAAGTTTTTTATTTCCGTGCGTTTGATGAGAACATAAAATGCGCGACCTATATATTGGATACCATTAGCCGGAAGTGGTTTTGGTCTTCGGGCGGCATTAAGGCGTGGAACGTGACCAGGGCACGGCTCGTCCTTTGCCAAACACCCATTAAGGCAAGAGGTCTTTGACGCGGCCACTTTTGGAAATTCCCGAAATGGTTAAAAGGTTTTTACCTGGAGGGAGTGGGAATTTCTTTCTTTGCAGGCGAGGCAGGTGGGATCCGAGGGCGTCCGTGGGAGGGGGTGGGGATAAGAGGTGCGTGGCATGACGGGAAGGGTGGGGGGAGGAAGGGGCCGAGGAGGTTGGGGAGAGGGAGAGAATTCCCGGGCGATAGTTGGAACTTATGTTGCCCAGGGGGATTTGGGAAGTGAAGGTGGGCGAGGGTTGGAAGGAAAGGGTAGAGCGAAAGAAATTGCCCCAGGGAAGAAGAGTTGTGGGAAGGGCGTCGACGTCGGAGGGTGGGGGAGGGAGAGGAAGGGGCAGGAGGGGAGGGAGAGTGCGACGGGTGGTGCGGAGGTGGTGGAGAGCTGAGAAGGGGATTTCTATTGGTAATACAATTGAAACACCTCCCGTATGAGGGCTCATCAACATCCAACCGTAATTACGTCTCTCGTAGATCCGGGGAGTATGCTAAGAACCAACGATGCATTGTTTCAACAATAACATTTAGCCTCTTTCTCAGAGACAGCATCTATGACAGTTGCATAAATGCACTTTCCAAAGAAACGCTAATCAATGACACACACTACCATCACTGGCGTCGCCCGGGAGGGCTAAGTAAGCTACCCTCTAGCCTCAAACAAAATTATTATTATTATTGGGAATATACTGGTTAACGTAGGTTTTCGATGGGCACTACTACTTAACGGTTCACCGACAATTCTCCTGTCTCTCCTAGCAAAACACAATACAGCATCCTATTCTACATCAGGTCCCTCTTCTTCATCTCTTGAGTACTTCATTCCTTCCTTCATTCCGTCCAACAACACTATCCTGTTCCTGCCCTTTCCTCGTTTGCCTAATATTCTCCTCTCTATTACAGTCTTCGACATCCCACTACCGTTCAATACGCCCTTCATCCATGATTCCTGCCTTTTTAGGATTTCTCTCAACAAACCCCTCTCCTCACCCACCATATCCAGTACTTCCTCATTTGTTTTCCTTTTGGTCCATTTCACCTTTCCATTCTTCTCCGAACCCACATTTCAAAAGCCTCCAATCTACCCCTACCTTCCTGTTTCAGTGACCATGTTTCCGCACCGTACATACCTGTAACTACGCTCCACATTAAAGTGTAGGGTACGGTAACATAACTTCCTTTTTTGATAGCGTTTTGTTTTTGAAAAAATAAAGTTTTATTGCCGCACCCTGTATTCACATGCCTTTTCCTAACACCCTTGCTCAACGTGGGTTCAGAAGCCTTCGCGGCCGCTTTACTGGGGAACAGACACTGCCCGGATTGCCTTTCGCCTGCCTCCTTCCGCTCAGAGTGGCCCAGCGAAGAGCAAATATCGTTGCCCTCGACAGCACAACTCTAGGTGTCACCGGAACGGACACGTAATTTTACCACATCAAGGTTGCAGTCTATGAGAAGGGTTTACCTAC